>MU186353.1:189103-223421 GCA_016904865.1 Pissodes strobi
GTATTTGTATCTTGATATGGATTATGATTATGATGTCCATATAATTTAAAAAAAATGTATTGTACCGTTCTAGTGCGGCCCTCAGACGATCGGGAGTTCTATTAAAATCTCCCATAATCATGAATTGATGATCATACTGTTGTATGGACCCAAAATAGTTGGAAATGATTTTGACAATGTCTGGTGCGTCCCCACCTCCGCTGGCACTGGCATGGATGGTGAAGTAGTTGTCGGTATTGAATTGAACTCCTGGAGTTAAAAAAAATACACCTTGTCATATTTTACGGTTAAAATGTTAATAAAAACCGTTTCATTGTTCATTGGTAAAACTAGGGCTAAATGAGTGTATCACTATCGCTCTTCTTTTTATTGCATATGAAAGAGGGAGACATAGATATAATATTATGCACTTTGGTAATAAGGAAAACGCCCAAGAGGTTACTTATAATTTGGCAGCCATGTATATTGAGTTGCCTACGCAATGAAAAACTTAAATTTAGTACAATTTAATAATACGAGGGTAGTTCAAAAATTGCTGGGAATTGTTTTATATTTGTTTCGTACCTAAAATAGGTCGAACACTTCGGTAATCACCAGGAGGCCTCAAAAGGATCACGTGATCGGGCCTCTCCTTAGTAACCAAGGCCAAGTTGACTCTGTTCGCCCCTAGATCGTTTTGAGTGAAGTAAATCCATCTGAAGATGGGCCTAGTAGAGGTGCCTAGGTTCCATTTATACTCCCAGACTTCTTGGTGCAGATCCCCTGGTTCTTCTATCAGACGATTACCTAAACAGACACAGATAGGAGAGCGATTTTTAAATAATTTTTATGAGAAAGTTCAATATCAGGTTCACAAAAAATGTTAATTAATGTGAACATCACCAATGGGCACAAAAAATACATTATTATGCCAGTTGCTTATTTTACAATTTTATCGACTTACAAACCCTCATGCTACTAAAAGACAACGCTGGTAACAAGCAAGTAAAATAGTGATCGAAGGGTCCATATATTTACCTAAGGTTCCCTGTCGCACAGCTGAAGTCGGCGGAGTGCCAGCTTCTTGCAAGGCCAGTACTGCAGCTTCTTGGGCACCAGTGACCAGCTGCCTTACGTAGGTAGTCCATTTTGCTTAAAACATTAAAATATTATTTGTGGTAACTTAAGGTGTTGAAATGCATATTTTAAATCATACCTTCCGTACTAGCTGAAGAACCCTGTAAATTCCATGTGGCAGCGCGTCGCTGAGATACAGCGGCTATAGCTAGCTTGCAGCTTAGTAGAGTGCCCAGGATGCACAGGCAAATAGAAAGTTCCACTTTAGCCATTACTTCAGGCTTCTTTTGTGACACTTTTAATTTAAAACTAAATATAAATAACTTCTTAGTGACTTGCGTTGTGATATTAATACTGTCGCAAATTTTGTCTTATATAGTAATATGTTGTTTGATAATGCAAGCGCTGATTACCGAGAAATTGATATTTTGCCTTTTATTAGTGTTGTTCGAGGAAAATGCAGATAATTGCATGTAGGCCCCAATCTAATTAAAATATTAATTCGTTCTTTTGTCCGATAAGGGGAGGTCATCATTTGGGCTATTAAAAAATATTACTTCATTTCAAACATTGTGTCTATTTTCGGCGGCCTCAGTTTTATAGATATTGTATAGAATTACTAAGTTTCAATTTTGTAGAAGTTTGCAAGCCTCAAAAACCTAATTTAGAAAGACAGGGAACAAAGACACATAGTTGCCAACTGCTCTGACCCGTTTTCCCCTCAAAAACTTGCGCGATTCCCCACATCCCTCATGATTTTTTTAGGTTTGTCAGATTTGTAGTAAGTAATGAAAATAATGACAACATGGTTTCTGGTCTATTCGTTAAAATACTCGTTAAAATAGCAAAAAATAAATTAAAAATTATTTATTTAGTTTTAGGAATGAAAAAATCACGTGAAAATATAACATGTTGCTTTTTCTGTCGATATATTTACAGTGTTACAAAATCCCCACAGATGATTATATCCCCACAAAATTCATACACCTGTTGACATAGACATAGACATAAGTTTATTGATATTACTATGGTACAACGGCAATGCCTAGTCTAGATATGTCATTGTGCGCTAGTGACTAACTAACTATTGCCTCTTGTTGCGCCCGATGCTGTTTGTTCAGCGTCTTGGCCAACAGGGCATGACACCCTGATGGGGCTAGGTGGTAGGCTATCTATAGCTAGGTTATGCTGCTCTTTGTTCGATCATTACTTGGGTGACCCCTTCAATGTCGCTTAATTGATAGTTGGCCAAAGCTAAAATTAGTTAGAATGCGTTCTACGTTATGTAATTTTGCTACAAGGTCTGTTTTGCAAGGAAAACTGGGGAAAAACCTTGCTTAAATGCTCGCGTAGAGCAGAGTCACAGAAGTTAAAAAGGACAATACAATATGTACAACATGAACTTATGGTTACTATATACAAATATACAAGATTAGACTTAGCAACGAAGTCTGCTCCGGTATTACTGTAGCAGCATCAGGTCACTTTGTTTGAGCCCCACGGATCAGGCCGCGGAGACATGGATGCTTCGGTGGTTAGAACTCAAATGCGATGGAGGGTGTAGGAGAGTGAATTAAGTGTTGAATAATTTGTATTTACAATATTTACACTTTGTTTTAATTTACGGCGGCCTTAGCTGCTTGTAAAAAAGGGTCGTTTCCCGGTATATCGTGCCGTGTTTGATGGGGCGCTCGGGGTCGTATCTCACATCTGCTATATTCGCAGTTAGCAGCGATCCCTTGATTTGGCTATCGAAGAACTTACACGCGAGGCCATCAATATATTCCTCGACGTATTCAACGCCGGACCACGCGTGTAAGTCATCGCTTCTAGCTCGATCGCGCCGCGTCAAGGAGAACGCCGCCCTTAGGTAATTATTTTGCAGTACCTGCAATTTCTTTTTGTGAGTACGAGCCACCGAGCACCACACCGGAGCGGCGTAGAATAACGCTGGTCTCACGATGCTCTTATAAAGGATGAGCTTGTTGGCAGGGCTCAGGTAAGACCTGCTCGCTACCAACAAGCCCAGTCCCTTTTTGACACCCTCGTTCTTACCAATGATGGCAGAGATATGCCGGTTGAAATTTAATTTGTTATCAAAGGTAATGCCAAGGTATTTCACGTGTGGTTTTGGCAGTATCTGCGTGTTCCCTATTACGAGAGGCGTGACATTGATATATTT
This sequence comes from Pissodes strobi, assembly GCA_016904865.1. Lineage (NCBI taxonomy): Eukaryota > Metazoa > Arthropoda > Insecta > Coleoptera > Curculionidae > Pissodes > Pissodes strobi. The sequence goes on from MU186353.1 coordinate 192,342, forward strand.
GAGTTTACGCGTGATGACGATTAGCTCGGTTTTGCTAGCATTGAGAGATATCTTCCACCTCTCGTAATAAGGAACAAGCACGTTCATGTGATCGCTAAGATTTGACTTCGCCACCTCAGCGAGGGGATGCGAGGAGTAAATTGCCGTATCGTCGGCAAAAAGGGCTTTATTGGTTCTGGGATGAGACGGGATATCTGCAATAAAAAGATTGAAGAGCAGCGGCGACCATACCGTGCCCTGTGGTACCCCCGCTCGCAGTCGCCTGCTCGCAGAGGAGTGTTTGTTTATTCTGGTAAAGAAAGTGCGCTCGGCAAGGTATGACGCGATAAGGGAAACTAGGTAAAGCGGGAAGTTATACTTCGCCAGTAGGTTGAAAAGCAACCCCTCGTGCCACACCCTGTCGAACGCCTTTTCAATGTCCAAAAGTAACAATGCCACTGATTGTTTAGTGCTGAAGCTGCGATATACGTCAGTTGCGATCTTCGCGGCCAACGGTACCATGCCGGCCGCGAAACCGAACTGCTCAGGGGGTAGTACGTTTTGCCGGTCACCCTCCCTACTGATGCCCGGCAAGATAAGTCTTTCGGTTACCTTCCCGAGAGTATTCAGCAGGGAGATTGGTCGATATGAAGAGGGTAAAGTTGGGTCTTTACCCGGTTTCGGGATGTGTATGACGCACGCTGCCTTCCAGGGTTTCGGGAAGTGCTGCAACCTGATTACCGCGTTAACTATATGCATGAAATGAATTAATGTTTTCCGGGGTAAATTTTTCAGGACTATATTCGGAATATTGTCCGGGCCGGGAGCTTTATTTCTCGGTAAACGGCAGATAGCTTTGCGGATGTCCGCAGGCTTGGCTCTCAATTTATCAAACACTGCCGGGGGGATGGGGTATTTTTGCCGTTTGAATATATCAACAATTGAGCTACAGTGAGCCTGCACAGGAAGGGTATCCGGCGACCCGCTGCAGACGCCCTCCAGGTAGTCAGCGAAGGCTTCCGCTTTTCCCTGATCACTCGCGATATCAACACCGCGGTGTTTAATCACAGGGATTCGCGTACCACCTCCGCCAACTCGCCTGACCAGCTTCTACAGCGAGCCGTCGTCCCTACTGACAGAGTTGATATATTCTAGCCATGTCTGGTCGCGGTGTTCACGGATCTTTACCCTGATCTCCTCCGTCAGTGCGTTGATTTGAGCGGATCCCATTGCTGTCCGATCTCTCTGCCATCGACGTCGAAAACGGTTTCTGTAGGTTATAAGTTCAAGGATAGGTTCCGGCAGGGATTCTGTCCTAGGGTGGATTGTAACCCTAGGACACATAGCATCTCGGATGCGCTGGATATTAGTTGTAAGCTTATCAACTTCATTCTCAAGCTCCTGGATTGTCTCTATTTGTCCGGGAACGACAGTTAGCTCGTTTAACCTCGCTCGGAACTCCCTCCAATCAACATTCCTGTACGAAATGACGGTGTCACTCGTTATATCGACCCTGCAGTACAGGCCAATCTTGATCGGAAGGTGATCCGAGTTTAAGGTGTTCATTTCCTGAAGCTGTGTGGTTCTTATCGCTCCCCTAGTTATAGCGACATCCAGGAACGAGTCACTGCGAAGATAGGTGGGATTCGGTGTTCTGTGGTAGGACATTTCAAGATTGTTTTCGACTATCCCCTTCAGTAGTCTACCCCTGCTGTTGGTTCTACCGCCCCATGTGGCGTGGGTGGCGTTGAGGTCACCAATTAGCAGGGATACTCTATTTTGCGGAAGTAAAGCAAGGAGATCGTTTTCCGTGAGGCGGAGACCCGGAGGTGCGTAGCAGCCGGTCACACGCATGCCGCTTTCCAGTTCGATACTAACATCATAGATAAGGGTTATAGGGGACTAACATGTTCTATAGCGGAGCGCACGTTATATACTCGCTTGAAGCGAAGCGACCTGTGTATGAAGCAGGCCACGCCTCCTCCGTTTCGATCGGGCCTATCAAATCGCTCCACATTGTAGTTCCTAACTTTTAGTGTAAAGCCAGGATCTAAACGTGTTTCATTGAGAAAAACAATCCGAAAATTGGAAGTATGCATAAAGTTACGGAACTCGCCCATTTTGGGCCTGATACTGTTACAGTTCCAACTTGCGACTACTAACATTTTATATTGAATCTCGTGTACTCATGCGAGAAGAAGCGTATCGAGGCTTGGACGATTTCCGCCTTGTCGCCCCGACACGCTTCGAGCATGTCAGAATAACATTCAAGTGCCAAGAAAAGTTGCTCTAAATTAACAAGGTTATTTATACGGGTAACAACGTTATTTAAATTTGACATTATGCTAGCAATGTTTGAGTTTGAATTATGGGTGTTATTATTATTAGGGATCGAGCTATTGCGCGCAGCACCACTTACCTGTACATTTTGATTTTGCTTAGGGTGGCTATCCTGGCTCTGACGTGCATTTCTGGGACGAAGGGTTGGGAACTGGTTGTTGAAGTCATTACTGCGTTGGCCATTGCTTAGGCCTTGGCCACTTAGACCGTTTGCAACTCTGGATGCCGAAGCTGTGTCTCTCCAGGCCGGGTTAACTGGCAGTGGAGCAGGTTTGAAGGCTGGTTTATTTGGTTGTCTGGTTTTAGCCCCAGACGATTGAATTAAGTTAAATTTATAGACATATACAGGACACTCCTCGTCTATAGATCGGGGAGGGCCCCCACAGTTAGCGCATTTTTGGAAGTCTTGCGAGCACTGGGTGATATCGTGCTGCCCTGCACACTTGCTGCAAGTGGTTTTCTTGCTACAGTAGGATTTGGCATGTCCGAACTGTTGACAGTTCTTACATTGTAAGACTGGCTTGCCGGAACGCCTTGCTTCCCATGAGATACGGACACACATTAGGGTTCTCACTTCACTGTTCAAACGTCGAATTGTATAATTAGTGCCTAGAATGATTAAAAACATTGGCGTCCATGTTTTCCGCATTTGGTAAATATTCTTTGGGGTTATATTATATTCGTCCCGAAGGGCTTCTGCGATGTCTTGAATTTGGATGTCCCCGTCCAGGCCTCGTAGCACAAACGCACGCGTTTTCTCCTGGATTTCAGCGTAGGTGTGAAATTCGGTGCTTTCTTGATCCAAGGTACGTTTTAAAGTCTGCAGATCATTAGCGTGATCGCAGTACACGATGACAGAATTTTTCGTGTACTTTAACTGATATTTAGTGATGTACATGTTCTTCAGATCTTCACGGAGCTGTCGGTGGTCAGCCGGACGGCCCTTGATTACTACGGGGGGTAACGGCTGTACTTTGGGTTTAGGGGCGGCCTTACCCTTGCTTTTTGCAGTTTTTCGCTTAATCCCTGCAGAGGTGGAGGTGGATGCTACGCTGGCCGCATCCGTATCCTCGTCCTCTGTGTTAATGTCAGATAGAGGTTGAAACGAGTTCGATGTGGTAACTGGGGGTTGGCCCATTTCTAAGGTAGCTCTCTTGAAGGGCAGTTGCTTGAAAGGGGTCCTAAAGACGTCCTTTCCATTTCCACTTGTTGAGAGATCAGAAGATGGGGGTGGCGGCGGTGCCATTTGACTAGGCTGCTGCCGGCCGGTCAAGGTGACCTTGGGTTTCTTTGTGGTTTCAGAGCCTTGGAGACCCGAAGACAGGTGCTCCAGCTCCAGTAGGGACTGATCACAGAAATCAGCTACTTCCTCAACCGAAGAAGGGTAGAATGAAGGAAGGGATGACTCTACGTGTAGTTGACCCGGTCAAGAAAGACCAGTCGAGGACTTGACTCTAGTTAGACGTATAGTAGAACTCACCAGTAGAAGTACCCTGTCTGTAAAAGTACCCCGTAGGTAGAAGTGCCCCGTCAGTAGAAGTGCCCCGTTAGTAGAACCCTGCAAAACATCCATATATTCAAGGTTCCGCGTATATCTCATAATCAAATAAAATACCAATACCAATAAATTAGCATGAGGAAAAGGGAACAAAAAAAATCGGAGAAAAAGTCAATCTTTTTACCTGTGAAAAGGGTCTATCGGCTGCTTAAGGCTGGAATCTCCAGGCTGCCTCAATAGATGGAGGAAAAAGGCCTCCATAAAGGAAATTTAAAGGAATTAGAGCATCCACATGGCTCCACAAAATGGTGGACACTCACACAAAAAAAAACGAAGTCAACTCACCTGACAAAAAGCAGTACTAAATCCCGTTACGGAATGAGTTTCATGCACCAACAATTAACTAATTGAAGATAAGGTACAAGCAAGGCTTCAAACTCAAAAAAACTGGGTCGATTGGAAATATCCCACAAAAGGCAAACTAAATCACACTTCCAACCGACACCAAACCACTTTGAAAGGCAAACGAACGTAGAGTAGCTTGCACAACACTTTTCGGAAGCCAAGGAACTTCCTCCAAAATTCTCCCTACTAAAAATTACAACCGACCAATAGAAATTTATCCACACATCAAACGGTCAACATGTCACATATTACGTGGAATAATCTTTTCACCACCCGGTACCGAAATTTTGACTTACAACTACTACGCATCGTAACCAAAATTGCTGATCAATCGAAATTCAATACGCAAAAATCAATAAGTCCAACATTGCGATTCAAGGGAGAATCTCTCACATCGACAAGCGTCTAGGGATAGGGCTAAATTTTGATGCGAAACCGTGCATGCGCAAGGGCGAAACAAGAATAATAGGTATTATTATGGCTTTGCAATGCCCTCCGCTCGCTACGGGGGCGCAAACAACAAGGTTAACCCAAACTTAAGAAAAAAATGGAAATTAATAAAAAATAAACGTATAATAATCGAACCCGCAGCGCAGAAATGACAGGCAAAACCTCTACCTACTACACCGCCGAGGCGCTGAAGGAATTTCGCTAGAACGTAAAGACATGGATAATTCCGATACATTCGGCCATACTACGCATGCACGGTTTCGCATCGAAATTTTAGCCCTATCCCTAGACGCTTTTTCACATCGTGTTTAAACAGGGCTACGTTTGATTTATCGCTCGGACTACTCCAAGTACGCTTTTGACGTCTCTGTCTCTCTTTGGACTCGCCTTTACCGAATAGAGAGCGAGAAAGACAGCAATAGTACTAGGATCGTCAAATCAAACGCAATCCACGTCATTCGTTCGCTAAGCGTTGACGGTTTAAATGGAGCTAAGGATGTGCGATGTTTATCGATGTTACAAAAACATCGATGTCGAGGTAAAACTTTTCTTGGAAATTTATTTTCAAAAAACTAATCGTAAAGTTGAATAATTTTTGAAAAATCATTAGAAAAGGATATTTTATTACTTCACTTACTATTTATCTTCTATTTACATGTTATAAGATATTTAAAACAGGATACTCCAAAGGTAGAGCCTTTGAAATGCGGCAAACCCGACATTAACTTTTACAACTGTTCTTACATCTTTTCTTCAACTCGACCATAGATAAATACTTAGAAAAGTGATTTTTCGTGTACCTATATATAAATTACATTTCTATGGATAAATATTAAGAAGGAAAACTCGACGCTAGCTCTTAGCGCTACCAACCTCAGATCCTTAAACAATGTCATATTATGTTAGCCGTTGCCAACAATAACCGCTGTGGTAAACTCGAGGAAATAACCTAAAAGAGGACTTCCGCTTTGGAGTTGGCGGCGTTCGGACGTGGGTAGGAAGCCTGGTTTCCTAACCTGACTTCGCACGGGAAGTGCACGTGATTCGCGGCTGGAAGCGTTTGGGGCCCCGTTGGATCGAAAGGGATGTCGCGGCCGGTTGGGACGGTGTTTAGGGTGGGTCGTTTAAAGTAGGGTCGATTCCCTACGAAGATTCTTCCAGATTTTCGCACGTGATTACGTGATCTGAAGGAGATCGGGGCTGTGGACTCTGTGGAGATGGGAAGTGTATCTGACAGCAACTGGTTATATCTGCATTGAGTGGGGCCCCTTTGCATAAGACTCTAACCGAGCATGTACAAGATTTAAATGTGTGCGAATGTCCAGCCGGTGGTGTTCGAACCTTAAAACAAGCCGTGCATGCAACGATCTGAGCCCCCTGGAGTACATACTCGACATACAGGGAGCCCTAGAAATAGTATCTCTATCCATCAGGTGTAACTTATCTGGGATGGGTCGCTCCAGCTCTAACTAAGCCGGATAGAGATCTTTACTGGCTGAATGTTCTTACGAAAAAGGCCATAATTGAAAATAGAATAGAATAATAGAATAACCTAAAAGTATTAAAACCTTGTAAATCCAAAAATCTTGCTTTCATTTTTTAAGTGCTATTGTTATCGCAAGCCATGTTAATGCGTAATCCGACAAAGCTATTCGAGGCTGTATAATTAGAGGTGTTTAGTTATAGTTCTTATTCATTTTTGCCAAGAAATTGATTAATGTATGTAATATACATTTTTAATGTCAATATTAAGAAAGGAGTTTTACAAAATAGAGCTTATTGAATATTAATATTATTTTTATTAACAGCAATTGAATAAAATGAAAATAACTCGAAATACAATTATGTTTTGATACTTCCATTAATGTTGAGCAATGGTGAATACTACAGGCCTGTGGTCGGACGCCAACTGTCCACTGAGTGCTGGTTCGATTGCATGAACTGTTATGTGATGGGGTAAGTCATAACTGTACTGTCCAATCACGGCATAATCGAGAATTCCTCCACCATTATGGGTTGGAACGTTGGTATGGTAAATTCCAATGTGTCTTAGGGTGTCTGGATCACTCCTGAAACGAATATATAATAGTTATTTTATAGAATATGAAGAAGGATAACTATCGATCACATTAATCTCAAGTAATAATCACTAAATCAATCCTCAATGTATTGAATTGTCTTGTTATAATTTAAAATGTAAATGTGAATTATGATTGTCCCTATAGTTAAAAAAATGGTACTGTACTGTTGAAGTGCTGCCCTCAGACTATCAGGACTTCTGTTGAAATCGCCCATAATCATAAATTGATGATTATACTGTTGACCGGACCCAAAGTAGTTGGAAATGACTTTCACAATAGCTGGTGCGTCCCCGCCTCCGCTGCCACTGGCGTGAATGGTGAAGTAGTTGTCGGTATTGAATTGCACTCCTGATTTAAAAGACAAAATACGTATAAAACTCTATCAAAACAATATTTTAAAATGCTCAATAGCTGCTAAAGTAGAACACTATTATTTTTTTCAATATTCCATTCAAAAGAAATTTTTAAATACGTCAAAGCGAAAAGATGTAAACGCGGTTCGTATTTGCCTCAGGTGGTCTTCAGCTACCTACGTAAACGTAGTAAATAAGGCGGCGCTTTTGACCTACGACCTACTCGACCGAAATGTGCCCACTTCATTGCCTACTATGTTTTTAAAAAAATAATAAATAAATTGGTTCAACTCGAGAGTCGGTCCGTCATATTGCTGTCTCTTTTCAGCACGTTGTTACGCCCATAAAGAAAGTAAACTGGACTGATCTGACATACAAATTCGAATTTTTTTCCTGATTTTGTTTTGATTTTTGAATGTTTTGTATTGTAGTAGAGACGCCGAGAATGAAATGAAAATTATTGATTGATTTTTAAGTTTTCTGGAGAGAATTCATATATATTTCAGTTTAGAGTAAGTACATTGAACTTTTGAATTATGATTTTAATACTTAATACCGTTAAGAGAGACGAAACTTTCAAGGCATGTCGTCCCCGGCCTTGAAATATCACCAGAGTATAACAAACCAACATACTCTGATATCATTCTCATGCGGCCAAAAAAGTATTCACTTCAAAATACATATAAAACTCTAACAAAATGAAGAAACCGTCGAGGAAATAATAAATGATTTACTTTCTCGATGGAAGAAACGCAGGTACATTTAATAGGTAAATTAGGGCCAAGCCAAATGCCCAGATGCATATATCGCTATCCTTCTTCTTTTTATTGCATATGAATATGAAAGAGGACAGAACATAGATACTTGACTTACACACACTTCGATTTTACGGTTTACCGAACAAATTTTGCATCGGTGTATATTGAGTTGCCTATGCAACGAATTGGCACATTCTAGTATTACGAGGGCAATTCAAAACTTGATCGAACAAGCAACAAATATCGCATTATGTTTTCATAACTTACAAGTTCAACTAATGTCTCATAATTAAAGTTTTTTCGTACCTAAAATAGGTCGGACACTGTGGAAAGAACCAGGAGGCCTCAAAATGATTACGTGATCTGGCCTGACCCTGGTAACCATCGCCAAGTTGACTCTGTTCCCTCCTAGATCGTTTTGAGTGTAGTAAATCCATCTGATGTCAGGCCTACCAGTGGTGCCTAGGTTCCATCTATACTCCCAGACCTCTTGGTGCAGATCATGGGGATCTATCAGACGATTGCCTACACAGACATTAAAAATTATATTTTTAATTAATGCGGATATCAAGAGTTTTAACGAACAATGAACAGAAGGGAAATTACGAGTTATTTATTCAATAATTTTCTGGCCCTAACACCCTTCAGCTACTAAAAGGCAACGCTGTTCCAGTATCAACTAGTGGACAAATAATTATGCACAGTATGAATCGTTGAAGTGAAATGAAAATGATGCAAGGGAGAAGTGTTATTTTCAGGGCTTTTGAGTGTTCGAGCGATGTATAATGCAAAGAAATTTTTACCTAAGTTTCCTTGTCGCACTGCTGAAGACGGCGGAGTGCCAGCTTCTTGCAAGGCCAGTACTGCAGCTTCTTGGGCACCACTGACTAGCTGCCTTACAAAGGTAGACCATTTTGCTTAAAACATTACAATATATTTAATTTTGGGCAACGTAATGGGTCGAAATGGTCTGACGATAAGTATATTTTGAAGCTTACCTTCCCCACTTGCCGAGGAACCCTGTAAATTCCATGTAGCTGCGCGTCGCTCAGATACAGCGGCTGTAGCTAGCTTGCAGCTTAGTAAACTGCTCAGGATGCAGAGCAAAATTGAGATGCTCACTTTAGCCATTATTTAAGGCTTCTTTAATAACACTTTTTTTAACTGAAATGCAATAATTGTCTGTACGTCACCAAGCACTAAATTGGCGCCAAATTCAAATAAATAATTTACTTACTTTTCCGGTTACTTGTTTGGGTTATTTTGCTTGAAAAACTTGCAACTTTAGGAAAATTTATTACTGTTGTTGTTTTCGGAAAATATTGTGCTTTATATATACGAAAATATGAGCATAATTGCTCGTATCGGCCCCCAACTAATTAATATTAATTCGTTCTTTTGTCGATAAGAGCCAAGTCGTCGGGTATTGCCCTATTTAAAACATTTTTAATTTTAAAAGTTAATTATCGCTTTGGCATACATCAATAAATTACCTTAATGGACATCTTGTATGCCTTTTTTGCTGCAGTTTTAACTATAGTATTTTTTTCAACTTTCCGAGGTTCAAAAAACCCAACTCTAGATTGAATTGAATTGAATGTCTTTATTTGCTCATTTAACTTACAGTTTTAGCACTGTCATAAAATTACACTAAAATTAAATCAAATTGCACAAAAAAAATCTCTTTTTACTAGCCTAAACTTAATACACATAGATAGTGCCTAAACTACTATACGAGCAAAAGGCATCTTATTTAATACAACCTCATCATCTAACCCACATAACATTTACAAAAAAGTCAGTATATCACAATTTAGAAATTCATCAAGGGTATATGGACACACTTTTATCAACAGTTTTTTAATTGATTTCTTAAGCTTAGGTATTGGCAAGGTTTTAATATTCAAAGGCAGCTTATTAAAACATTGGACTGATACATAGATAAAGCTCTTTTTCGTTAAAGTTAACCTAATCTGAGGAACAACCAATCTGTGTCTTTGCCGGGTTTCATATTTATGTATGTCGGTATGGCGGGTGACAATATACAGACAGATAATATACATTTATTGTAAATAACTAGTGCTGGTACTGTCATTAAATTTAATGTTTTGAAATAGGGCCTGCATGATTCTAGAGATTTTAATTTTAAAATAGTTCTTGTTGCATACTTTTGGATGACAAAAATTCTTTGCCATTCAATTGAGTTCCCCCAAAATAGTATGCTATAATTCGGATGGCTGTGAAATAAACCAAAATATGTGATCAAAGATATTTCCAAAGTTATAAATTTTATAATTTGCCGTAGTAAGAAAACAGTTTGAGATAATTTCCTTGCCAGGTCCTCTAATTGTGGTTTTCAAGTTAATGTACTGTCTAGGGTTACTCCCAAAAACCTAACACATTCACTGTCATTATTACTTATTTATTTTAATGAGAAGTTCAAATGTTTAGTCTTAGCGCAGTTGAGGCAGAGCCGATTTGCAGAGAACCATTTGTTTACTGTTTCCAGTAGCAGTGGATCAGCAAGACATTGATGTTTAGTCAACAAGGTGGTGTCATCGGCAAATTGTATAGTTACTGCGTAACTGGTAAATCATTCACATAAATGATAAATAGCAGAGGACCCAAGATTGAGCCCTGTGGTACACCCACATCCACAGCCAATGTAGACGACCTAACACCATTGACTTCTGTACATTGCTTTCTATCTTTGAGATAGGATCTTGAGAAATTTTAGGCATTTCCTCTCACTCCGTAGTGACGCAACTTTTTTAAGAGTATGGAATGGTCTACACAGTCGAAAGCCCTTGATAGATCGCAGAATGCACTAGATACAACCTGACCTTCCTCCAAAGCAGTGGCGTAACTACCATAAGACAAGTAAGCGCAATGCGTTGGGGCCCCCCAGGCTTGGGGGCCCACTCGTTCAGTGCCTAATATTGAAGGTTTCTGTCAACTGAACCTAGAAATACCTTTCTGTCAAGCAAGGATTATTTTTTATTAAGTTCGGCATAATTTAATATCTAATGAAAAGTTTGGTAACATCAGCATCGCGATACTCGTCAGTCGCCGATCAGGATTAGTATTAGTCCTGGTTTGACATCCCGGGAAGCATTTAAGCATTCCGGTATAGGATTCGGCACCACGTGTAAATTTCATTGGTCGATTTCGATTCGTTTCGTCAATTAAAGCGGAGTGCCGAGATCGGTACCAGAATGTTAGAACGGTGCTGAAACACAGGTCGGAATGTTGATTGAATGTTGCTAGTTTACCCACGTCTTAATGGTGCAATCAATTGCTTCCAAGTACGTGGTGGCGCAGTGGTGTAGATGGTTAGCCTCTGATCCGATGGTCACGGGTTCGATTCCCGCCGCTTTTTTAAATTTTTTGAACGTTATGTTTTCAAACAGTTTTTTTTTCTTCACTTTGGGCATGTTTTGGGTATGGCTTATGGCTTGGGTTAGCCCTTGGTTAGTTTTGTCTCATTTTTACGAACGTTTTCACTTCGGGCATGTCTTGGGTATGGCTTGGGTTAGCCCTTGGTTAGTTTTGCCTCATTGAGCCCCCGTAGCGAGCGAAGCGAGCGGAGGGCCATGCGTGAAGTGAAATATTAGATTTTACGAACGTTTATTTCATCAACATTCCGACCTGTGTTTCAGCACTGTTCGAACATTCTGGTACCGATTTCGGCACTACACTTTAATTGGCGAAAAGAATCCAAATCGACCAATGAAATTTACCCGTTTGCAAATCGACCAATGAAATTTACCCAAGTGCCGAATCCTATACCGGAATGTTTAAATGCTCCCGGGAATCCCGTTTTGTTGACATATTTTAACCTGTTGCCAAGAGCCAAGAGCATTACCTTACCATTATCTTATAGTTTTAGTATTTGATATGCTAATTTTTCCTACGGTTTAAAAATGAGTGACCACAAAAAAATATATAAAGCGCCCGCAATTAAAAGAAAACTAAAAAAAGAATTTGAATTAGAGAAAAATTGCGAAAATGTTTTTTGTTCGACGAAATCGCAGTCTGAGCCAAATTTGCAACCATTTACGTCCAAACGCGATGACATTGGGGACAATAATTATATTTCTTAAGACGAAGATCACTCAGAATATTTGATCGGTCTAACACAACTTCAGGTGGCTAAGCCGCAGGCATCAGCACAAGCGACCTAATTTTTCTGTGTGCTAAAACTAAAAAGTTCTATGAAGCTGAAATATCGTCAGACACCGTAATATCAAGTAAAGACACAATACTTGAAAGTGATTAAGGTCATTTTGTTAATAAATAATCATTAAGATGTAAATGTGAAAAAAAAAACTTAAAAAAATTGAGCTTTCAGGGATGAAAGAATAGAAGCTGGGCGTATAATGAAAAATATGCTAGATTTTGAGTTGAGTTGGTATTCTTATCTATTAGGTTACATTATGTGTTATCAGAAGTGAACTTTACTTCCAAAGCTTTACAAAAAGAAACAATTACTTTGGACGAAGCTAGTTCTGTTCTACTAAGAACAAAAAGCAATGTGGGAAAACTAGCGTCAACGCTATAATGAGGTTCTAAAAGAAGCATGAACAACTTCTCTGAAATGGTGCATTACAACTAATTTTAGGATTAAACGACAAGTTATTAAAAAAAGTATCTGATGAACTAACTTTAGATCATCCTTTTGATTCCAGGGAACACTTCTGAAGTGAAAACTTCTTTAGACGCGCCCTGCACTTTTTTTGTGGGGGTTGAATGAGACCCAGCCGTCACGTAACGCCGTCACGTAACGAAACGTAACGCTGCATGTTCCCGTATAGGTAGAGGGCTGAAATTTTCAGGGGAAGTAGCCGGGGTAAAAAGAAGATCCTGGACGAAAACAGGACCCCGTACCCCACCCCGTTTGGCCAAGGGTGGGGAGAGAAGTAAAAACTGAAATAATTAATTTCGTGAGAACGGGAAGAGGTACGGGTACGAAATTTTTATGGTAAGTGCACCACATGGGGGGCCACCTTAGACCATATCGGGGCTCTAATTTAGGGGGGGGTTTTGGGGTATCTCTACAACGAAGGCTCGGATCGAAATTCTGACAAACGATGACCCCGCTTGTTGACGTTTTCACTTAGATCGTGTGGTTTAAGCACACACAAAATTTTTATTTTTTTAAATTGGTGTTTTTTATCAGCTATTGACATTATAAAGTCTCAGTTAACAACTAGATTTACAGGTTTAAATAAGATAAGTGGCATCTTTTTGTTTTTGCAACCTAAAAATCTCATACATTCAACAAAATCTAAAATCCTTAAGAGCTGCAATCAACAAAAATATTTTCAAATCATATTGCAAAATTTCTCTTACAATTTTTAAAACAGAGTTAAATCAAGAAATGACTGCAAAAAAAATGTTGATTTAAACAAATTTACATTTACCTATTATTATTTTTTACCATGCCGATTATATATGTGTCAGCTGAAGAATCTTTTAGTAAACTAAATATTTAAGGAATCAAATAGGGCATGCAAGATCGATTTCAATATTTATCTTTAATATCCGTCGAAAGTGAAGCTCCCAATAAATTAGATCTTAAATATGCATATGAATTTGCAGTGCGTAAAACGAGAAAAAATCGTTTTAGATTTTAATAAGTTTAAGTCGAATGTTGCTTTAAACTAGGGAAATTTCATTAATCTATCCAACTTCGTTAATAACTACTATTTCGTTAAAATTTAAAGTTATTTTAGAGTTTTGCATTTTTTGATAAATAGAAATATTTTGATGTTAATGTAAAATAAATAAAAAAATTAAAGCTGGTTGTTTAATTTTTATTTAGTATTTGTGATTTGTGACTGAAAGGGGGGCCTCCTTATGTATTTTGCGTTGGGGCCAAAAAATTTTAGTTACGCCACTGCTCCAAAGCCCGAACTATGTACTGCACTAACTCAACTATAGCATGTTTGGGTGATAGTTTTTTTCCTGTATCCAAATTGGGTTGGAAAGAGTAAATTATTTTTTTCTAAAAAGGCCAGTAGCCTATTATTAAATGCCACTTCAATGCCCCCTTTTTATAAATTGGAGTAACTCTTGCCACTTTCAGGTTTGATGGAAATAGACCATCTTCAAAACATTTATTCACTATGGCTCGAAAACACTTCAGCATTTTGTTGCTAATACCAAAAATATCTCTTGCATTACTGCTACTTAAATTATTTATTATTTAAGATATTTCAATTTTATCAGCTGGACAGAGGAAGAGTGAATGTTTACTTGCATTGATATTTGATAAGAAACAGACTGGATCAACGTTGGAAAGATTTGGAATCTGTTTACTTGTAGTTTTCCCAATCGTTGAAAAAAAATTGTTAAACTTTTCTGCAGAAATATCTGTAGTATTTGGTTTTATATGCACTAGCCTATTTTGATGAATGACTTGCCATGCAGTTTTAGACTTATTTGATGATTCTTCTATTTTTTTTTTAAACATATTTGCTTTTTGTATCAAGAATAGTTTTGCTATAGTTATTTCTATATTGCTTAACTGTTTCAGAAATATCTAAACTAGGATACTGGTTATTCAAGTCTGTCAAAGATCTTAGAGTTTCACGCATCTCTTTAATGTGCTGATTAAACCATTTATTGTTCTTATCGGATTTATGTATCGTCTTTGTTTTTTATGGACAAAAAGTATCAACCATATTTATAAATACTTGATTAAACAACACAGACCAACCATCTACATCTATGCTCTCCAGGAGAATATCATTCCAATAAACTCTACCCAAGGCTGAGACACATTTGCTTACAGCATCGGCTGAAAGAGGCCTACATATTATATTTTGGGTTGTACTGTCCCTTGTGGTGGACTTGACAAAAAACTTATTGGAAATACCAAGATGGTCCGAAAGACCACCAACATTAACAGTTGAAGACCGGCAATCACTGACATCATTTGTTATGCAATTATCAAGACAACTTGATGAGGGGTTTCGAATCCTCGTAGGTTCCTCGATTAATAATCTGTAGCCAAAACAGGACAGTAGATCCAAACATTTTGACCTAAGTGTGCCAAGCTTCAAAAAATCAATATTGAAGTCTCCATGTATATAAACATAACCTGAATTTTTATTTAGAATACTCAGCATTGAACCAAAATGCTGCAAAAAACAATCTATATCACTATGAGGTGGGCGGTAAACAGCCATAATTATGTTGTTTATTCCAATCAATTTAACTGCACATGCCTCAAAGGAGGATTCCACAGCCAGGGAATCAATACTGTCACGATTTGTATTTTTTATCTGTGACGCCACGCCTTACTTAGCGTGTAGGAGAGTAACTCAGATTTAGGAACGCACTACGTCAAGTTGAGAAGAGATAATAAAGGAGACACATCGATAAAAACAGTAACAAGTTTATTTACAAACAAACTTAACAACAGTTAGACTGTATACTAATAAAGGCGTGTTTAATATTATAGATGAATTAAGAGTTTACACTATACCCAATTAATATGAAATGCATGTCTTCTCGAGGGAGGCTTAGTTCAAAGTTCGTCTATCAAGCGACGTCACTATTTTATTAATAAATTTTATGTGACCGGAGTTGTCTTTTATTTAGGTATTTGTTCTGATATTTATAAGGTAAGTCTTTTAAGGTTATCACAAATTGCTAAGGCACTTTCACTACTTTTTAAAACTCCCCAAAAACTATCCCTTCACTAGAAGTTCTGATACTTCATAAATTCGACTCTCTCTATACTTTTTAGTAGCCCCCGAATGCCGTATACCTATGCATACGTTCACCCAGGTTAGGTAAGGACCTGACAACCTTATACCTGTGTATAAGTGTTCTCAGTTGTGGGGGTTGTGGGATAGAGCAACTAGAAGTGGACGTACCTGTGTACTGCCCAGCAACTAAATTGAGCGGTTTGAGAGACCCGAAAGTCTGATTAACTTGGCGTTTGCCTGCGTATTTATATATTACAAAATGCTGATGGCTGCATCATTAAGGATTAAAGTCGCTCCCGTCGACCGCTCAAGTTGTTTATAATTAACAGTGAATGTTTATATAACATTTTTCAAGTTCAAGTTCAAACTTACGACAGGGTGATAACAATACTCAAGGTATGTAATAACTAATATTTAAAAGATTTTGATTTTGTGTTAATGATTACACCATATTTCCGAATACTAATATTCTGACAAAAGACATCAAGAAGAAAACGTTGCTCGAATTGGCCCCATCTTTTAATAGTTAGTTAAATTTTGACGTTTTGGGTGATTTTAAAATTGGTTAATTAATGCTTTTAATTAGTTCACAATACTATCTAATGTTTTGAAGCTTATATGTGGCTTAACAACAAAACTCATTTGCCAAACTAAAACCCCCAACAACCCACAAGTCAACATTGTCAGAGCCAATGCTCGCATAGGACAACAACGTCGTAATGCACATCATGTAAGATTCCCTCCAACTCCTCAACCTTGTTTTGCAAACTTCTTATGTTTAGAAAAAAAGTGTGCATTGCCTTTAGTCTCCCATGTTCCTTTTGGATCGTTGGACCTTTCCTTGTATTAGGGATTGAGCATGGGTGGTTTTCTGATTCGGTGGAGTCGGATGGTATCTGGGTGGTCTTTGAAATTAAGTTTGGTTTGCATGCTTGATACCTGATGAGTGGTCAAGGTCCAAATCAAAAACTGACTTATAAAATCTATTTTAAATTTAGTAAATCTTACTTGAGTGCCTTATCTCTTCCTCAGTAAACTCAACGTGGGGTTTAACTGATTCTGTTGGAGATGGAAATCTGTTTGGAAAACTTGATAATTTTGGTAGCCAGTCATCCCTTATTTTTCCTAGAAGGTGAAGGAGTCTTTCTTCACGTGACAACTTAGCAGTCTCAGGTGTCAGTAAACTACTAGATATATATTTTACACAGTTATATTTAATGTGTTGAGGATACAAATTGGGCCTCAAATAGATGAAATCTGATTTGGGATCAGAAAAAGAATCCATAGCAAAGAACCTGGTAAAGTTTCCATTCTGATAAAAGAACTTCTTTAGTCTCAAATTCAGCTGGTAGATGCGAGAATTTAAGAAGCGTTTATTATCCCTATATGCCGGACCTATAAATACCAAATTTGTATTTTTGAAGAACTCTTGACATTCCTTTAGATCATGGGTTGGAATTGTTCCTTTTTCGGCATAAGATCCCAAAAACAGTATAACGAAATCATTCTTGCTTATCAGGATAATAGCTATTAATAAGGTAGTTAAGTTCTGAGTCAAATACATGAGAGAGCCCCTTAATATCATTTTTATTGCCAAACAAGTAGATTTGAGATTTCGACTTTTTAAGTTGACTGTTACTCAAAATTGGTTTAGAACTATTAGAGTTCAAATAACATTTCACAGTTTCTACTGTCTCTTTACTTATAGTCAATGTATGATCAGCTGAATGTTGGTGACCTGCACACCAGGTTAATTTTGTTTGTGATCCACAAGATTTAAGATGTTTACTCTGCTTTGATGGAATTAACTGATCACCTTTACCTTCTCCAATAATACTCGCCTTAACCTGTCGAATTTCCTGGATCAAAGACAAAGCTTTCACTTCAGTTTGTGTCTCAATTAAGTCTCCTCTATGTCTTCTCTCCCTCAAAGTTGTTAGTTTTAGTCTTGTCAATCTTTTTGTGTATCGAAGGTCTCGTAACTCTGGTGGGATTTTTGTAACTCTTCTTTGTATTCTTTCTAAAACCTCTATGTCTTTGACATAATATGGATTCCAAACTGAGAAAGCATCCTGAAGCTTTGGTCGAATCGTCGAATATAACGTTTGTATAGTTTGACTATCATTTCTGCTTGTTTAATGAGGTATACAAATAAATTGGCTTTTTGGCAATCTTCAGTATGTGGTTTTGCCATTTTAAGTCTGAGGTTATCATGACTCCCAGATCGTTTTGTTCTGTTACGGTTGTCAATATCTGATTGTTCATTTGGATTGTTTGGACCCATTCTCAAGACTGCACATTTGGATTCATTCAACTTCATTCCCCAGTCTGAAGACCATTTCTCAACAGTCCTCAGGTCAGCTCTAAGCTGTCCTAATTGTATAGAGTTTCCCATCATCTGCAAAGTTCTTCATATTAGTTTCAATGAGATTCGTAAGATCAAACAAATATGATGTAAAGAGCATTGGGCCCTTGACTGAACCTTGCACAACTTCACTACTCACAAGGTGATCACTTGACAACACACCATTCACTCTCACTTGATAAAATCTCTCATACAGCAGGTCTTCTATTAGTGTTAAGAGTTGGCCTCTCACTCCAAAATGCTCCAACTTACCGAGAAGTAGATTATGCGGGACTTGTCAAATGCCTTCTCATAATCTAGATATATTATGTCTGTGGGCTGGGATTTGTCATAGTTGTCTGTCCAGTCTTGAAGACATTCTAACAAATTTGTTGTTGTAGAACGTTTGGAGAGAAATCCATGTTGTGAGGGTGGTATGAGATTTTCTTCGAAGAAATATGATGTCAGTTCTGCCACAATAATCTTTTCCATGCATTTTAGTGGATTGCATGTCAAACTAATAGGCCTATAGTTTTGTTGCTTGTGACGGTCACCCTTTTTGAATAGTGGAGTGACTATAGATTTTTTCCACTGCTGAGGAATTTTTCCAAGGGCCAGACACTCCTGCATAGCTTCAGATAGTCGCAAACTAATTGACTCACTACAATTCTGCAATACAATTGTAGGTATCTCATCCGGGCCCGGACTGGAGTCTTTTTTCATACACTTAAGGGCTTGTTTGACTTTTTACTCATTGAAGATTGTTGACTCTAAGGAGCGTTCAACCCTCGTATGGTCTGGCAAAACGGGGAGAGTAAGGTTTTTCTGAGAGAAGGCCTGATCAAACTGTTCAGCAAACTTTTCAGCCATGGTTTTGCTGTCTAAAAGCTCATTTGTTATGGGGTCCTTCAGAGTTATTGTGGTCACTTTTGAATTCAGGTTTCTGCCTATATATTTTGAATACTCTTTTGGGCGAGTCAGCATTGACTAACCCATGCTCATATGTTGGGTTTTCTTGCCTCACCTAGTTCTGTATTGTATAGACACTGTAATTTTCTTCTGTTCTGTTGCCTCTGTATTTATCCCATAACTTTCTTTTTTTTGTTGGTTTCTCTGAATATTTTCTGGTTTATCCATGGCTTCTGTTAGTTTACTCGTACTGACCTCAATGGTATGTGTTCATGTACAGCACTCTTCAAAGTGCTCTCTAGACACATTTAAGCTTTCAGGTTGCTGTCTGATAAAGTCATTCACTTTGTTGTAGAAGTTTTATCTCTGGACTTTATGAGCTGGCTTTGGTGGAAGTTTAAGCTGTGTTTTAGCAGTAATAATAACATGATCGCTGCGGCCGATAGGAGCTTCTGATCTTAGTTCATATACGCTCTTTGTGTCACTGCAAAGAAACAAATCTAGCAAAGAACTCTGATTGTTCCGGAAACGAGTTAGAAAATTTATTATTTGAGTTGCACCTGATTCTTGGTACATATCCATGAAGTCTTGAGTTTTCTTATCTAGTGGGGAAACTTTGAAATTTACGAGGTTTTCGAAAGAATTCTTGAAGAATTTCGTCTTCAGTTAGATGGACTCCAGTGTGTATATTTAATGAGGCCAGCCCATTAAGACGCTCTTGCCCCATAGTGTTTCTGAGGTAAGTTTTAATTCTTTTTAATGTCGAAGATGGCCTTTCTGGCGTAGCCGTAGAAACAGGCAATATTGCCAAAACCTCTTCTGGGACCTCCCATTTTGGGAGGTCCTCCCATCTCACTGCGCATGACCCAATACTCGAACCGACGACGACGTCACCGAACCTTTCACTTTCACATAACTGATGAAACCCAAGCCAGGGGAGTAACATAATTTTTTAATTCACTTCGACTATATATATTTTTAAAATTTTTTAACCCATATAAAAGTAAGGTAACCTATCGATTCCAATGGCGTACCTGTTTTACAGGTTACGTCATACCTCATTTTATTATTACGTCATCTGTCATACTTGCCATTATCATCCACGTAAGCAAGTCTATTTTATAGGATATTTTATCCGCCATCTGTCAACTGTCATTTTTTTTATTACGTCATCTGTCATACTTGCCATTATCATCCAGGTGGACTACTATATTTTATAGGTTATATTATCTGTCACCTATAAGTCTCTATTTTTTATTACGTCGTTTCGGTTTGATCACCTTTAATGTAAACTCCAGGAAAATTTTCCTCCAATGTTTTTCTATTTTTAAGAGCTTTCAATGCTTCCTGTCTTGATGGTAATTCTACTTTTATTGGCCTTTGTTTTATTTGGTGTCTCCTTTCCAAGTCTATACACTTTGACAGTCTCCGGTATTTTTAAATTAAGTCCCACATACATTCTACTTATAGTTTATTTATCCACCCTCTCTTTCTCCTCTGCATTGGCCTCATCCACACCAAAAAGATTATATTGTTGGCTCGGCGTTCTCTTTCCCTTATCTCAAATAAACTTGGCTCTACTCTCATCTCAACCCCACTTTCTACTGGCATTTTGATGTTTTCCATTTTTTTTTCTAGATTTTTTAAGGCATCAGAATAGCTCACCGCAGGAAATTTTTTCTCAACCTGACTCATTTCTTTTCTTACATCTGCTATATCTTCCCTTAAAGGATCATTTTCATTTTCCTAATTTCTATCGATTTTTTTAAAGAGTCTACCTCATTTCTTAATTTTGACAGATTTTTAGCTGTTTCCTCCCCCTGCTGTTTGGTTTTTTTAGTTCCACTTGTGACTTTTGCACTATTTCTTGGATTTCTGGGAGCTTATTTATGATTTCTTTACAACCAGGGCAGCCAGCGAGATTTCTTATAAGGTAAATAATTCTGGATAGTTTTCCTGAAAGTTGCTCAACATGAGATTCCCACGTAAGACCGAGGTCCATGCAGACACCAAGAAATTTTACCTGTGAATCGCATTGGAGTGGTGGATTTTCAGTTCTGAGACTGAAGTTCATATTTTGGGTCTTGGAGATGTTGAGACTCAGTTTGTTAGCCAGAAACTAGTCAGTTATGTCACTTTGCATGCTCCCAAACCAAAGAACAAGGGGGTCAGTGAGATGATAAGTTATGATGTTTGTTGTATCATCTGCAAAGAGTATCAGGTTTGGATTCTTCCTAAAGTTACAAAGGTCATTAATATATGTTAAGAAGAGCAGCGGCCCCAAGACCGATCCCTGTGAGACACCATGGTTTACAGCCTCAACGTTTGAGCATTCACCGCTGAAGGAGACAAATTGAGTTCGGTCGGACAGGTAGGACTTTATCAGAGCAACATTTCGATAATCAAAATTGTAGCAGGCTAGCTTCTCAATTAAAATGTCATGTGGGAGACAATCAAAAGCCTTCGTAAGGTCATAGAACGAGGCATATGAATCAAGACCAGCCTCCAGGCCCTCAACGAGGTTATTTAATGCCAGAGTAGTTGATTTTTTATTTCGAAATCCATATTGGCTTTGTAAAAAAAGATTGTTTTCTTCAAAAAAGTGATTCATTTGATCATTTAATATTGATTCATAGATTTTAGACATAATGGGCAGTAGAGATATGGGGCGATAGTAAGAGAGATCATCAGCTGTTCCCTTGTTTTTGAAGATCGGTATTACCTTAGCTTTCTTCAGCGCACTGGGGAAAATGTCATGAGCAATGCACAGATTAATAAGTTTGGTGAGAGGATAAGTTATGACATGCTTCAAGGTTTTGATGATTTTCGTTGTTATATCAAAACAGTCCTTACTGGTGCTGTTTTTAAGGGGTTAGAAATTTTTTGACGAACCTCAGAAAGTTGTTCCATGAAAGAGGAAAGGTTCAGTGTTAATGTTTTTGGGTAGGAACTGTTCAAATAACTTATTTGATTTGGGCAGATTGGAAATCACATTATCCGCAATATTTGCAAAAAAATTACTGAAGTGCTGAGCATTTAAGGCAGAGGCCTCAGGAAAATTTGGCTGTCTCGAATTTTGTTTTATAATTTTCCACATGGCTATCTGTGGCGGGGGAGCATTATTTATGACATTATCATAGGCTTGCCTGTTTGTTTCCTGAATCTTAGTTCTATATCTGGATTTGTAATCATTAACTTGAGCGGACGGAACTAGGGCCTAATACTGCTTATTGAAGGAGTGGAGAGTGTAGAGTCCATCACGCATCCCCTTCAGCTCATCATTGAACCAGTCCATGACAGTCTCCCCACTATGACTCCCGATCTTGGTTCTTAACGGAAAACATGACTCAGACGCATCTGTGATAACATCCTCAAACCTTTGAAACCTGACATCAATGTCAATACTCGACTCACCGATGAAATCCCAGTTTACCTCCTCAATGCGGTTGTACAGTAAAAAAATACCTTCCTGGGTAATTGGCCTATATGTGACGCGGCTTTTGTCTTGCTTAGTTTTAAAACCGGGTTTAAAGGAAAAGATAACACCCCTGTGATCAGAAATATGGTACAGTTCAAGAGGCCTGCAAGAGGACTTCGTAGGCATTATGTTGCTAAATACATTATCAATACAAGCATAATTCCTAGTGGCAAAGTCCACTGACTTATTAAGGCCAAAAGATTGCAGTAAAAAAATCAGCTGTCTTGAATTGTTGTCATTATTATGAAACTGAACATTAAAGTCACCTGTCAGGACTGTGCTATCCAGCTTACCCAGAGCCTCAGCCAGACGCTGCAGAAAAACACCAAAATCACTCTGAGGGCAACTGAGTCGAGCAGTGCTCCAGGAAGACCCCAGATATCTCACATGTGATCTCCTCAGAGCATCCATCAATGTCAAGGCTCATTTTTTTATGTAAATAGCCACACCCCCATGATCTTTAACTGACCGGCAGAAACCGGAAGCAGCACTGAAACCATGTATACGAAGATTGAGAAACTCTTCACCATTCAACCAATGCTCATTCAGACAAAGAAAATGCACATCATTCTCCCTAAGGACTACCTCGATTTCCGACAGCTTATTACGTACGCTTTAAAACATTTAAAACAGATTTATTTACAACCTTGAGCGCTGAGTCATATCCTGGGAGGACAGCCTCTTGTCTGCGTTCTGGAGTTGGAGATTTCGAAAATGGTTGATTCTAAAGCCCTCTGGCCATAGCTTGACATTCATAATCTTATCTATGTTATCCTGTGGCACTCCCAATTTAAAAGATCTCACTTGTCTGGACTTGGTCTGCATTTGTTCGCAAGTGCAGATAGCTTCCAGATTGTTTTTCTTGAGAAACTGGAGGATATATGTTCAGCTTCCGTGTTTTTCGAAAGTTCTGATATGAAGAACCAGCTAAGTGTTTTGGCGGCCTGTAGTATATCAGCCTCTTTGTTTGACCCAATTATCGGTTCTGGTCGATTTTCCACAAATCTTTTCATTTTTCGCGATTTTACCACAGTCCAAGGTGTATTTGCCTCAGTTTCAGGGGTTTTTATAAAGCAACATTGTTATTGTCCCAGAGTGGGCGGTCGAACTAAAAGCACAGAAAGCAACGGTAAACTAGTGTGCTCAACTATTCCCATGAGAACTCTATGGATGAACGACATAAGTGAGGCCTCGGATAGGCTTCGTTCTCCGGCTGGCACCCGGCGCTGGTTATCTTCCGGGGAAAACAGTGTGAAATTTGTGCCCGGACGCAGGGAGTTGGCCTACCAGGCTCCCTAGGCGAAACTGGATACTAGTTTGAAACTTAAAAACCGACACAAAAATCGCCTTGCCACTTAGAATGTGAGAGGTCTCCTGAGCCTGGCAAACTGGATATACTTGAGAGATCTTCAAATGCTGCTAAAATTACTTGTGCGAGACTTTCTGAAATGCACTATAGAAGGAATGGACATTTTACATCTTTGTGTATTTTTCTGGCAACCAGAACCAGAGTATAAATGGTGTTGGATTCTGGGTGGCCAATGAACTGTCAGGTAGTATTCTGGGATACAGCGCGATAAGTGATCGAATAATAACCCTTCGATTAAATGGAAGGCCTATACAATAGTCAACCTAATACAGATCTATGCCCCAACAACTGTCACACCCGATGAGGAAATAGAAATATTTTATGAATTCAAACCAAAAGGCTGGTCAGTTAAGGACAACGAAGAAAACATGGTCACTGACTTGAACCGGGTGATTGAGGTTTGGAAGCAATACTGTGTGGATCTTTATACTGACAACGACTATACAAAGGAACGTGATGATGGTCCCTTTCAATTTAAATCAGATATCTTGATATCTGAAGTACCTGCTGCCGTAAACAGGTTGAAACCCAATAACGCTCCTGGAATTGATGCTGTGACTGCCGAGACACTAGGATTTGTGGGACCGGACTGCTTCATGAACTGTGTCAGAGAGTATGGATTACTGGTTTGTGGCGCTACCAACAATTGTGATAATAACAGACTACTTGCCTTGATCTCCCATACCAGCAGGGTTTTTGTTATATATTCTGTGGGCACATTTGGAGCACTATCTTCTATGGCAGATATTTCATGAACAGGCTGGATTCATGAAGGGTAGAGGATCTAGGGAACACATTCTGAATGTTTCACACCTACATATTTATGTTTTGTCGATTATACCGTAGCATTCGACAATGTAAAATGGGAAAAGCTATGGAGTATAATGTTGTCAATGGGTGTCCCAGATCACCTCGTGTACCTTATACAACGACTTTATGATAATAACTCCGCATGTGTGAGAGTTGATAAATGCATGTCTGATGAATGTGTTACATGCAAAGGTGTGAGACAGGGCTGTGTGCTCTCGCCGCTCTTGTTTAATGTCTACAGCGAATTTATTACGAGACAGGTACTGGAGGACTGGCACGATGGTGTTAATATTGGTGGTAGAAAAGTACCTAACTTGAGATTTGCTGATGATACGACCTTGATTGCTGCTTCTTAGGCGAAAGTGCTTAGTTTCCTGAAGAGACTTGAAGATGTTCGTGCTCTGTATGGTCTAAATATAAACTATACTAAAACCAAAATCATGATCATTGATAGGGAACACATGTCTTCAGATCGTGACAGATGGCGTGATGTAGTCAGGAGAGCTATCCAAAATATTGAACCTCATTAATAAGGGTCACAACACATCTGTCAAGATGTTATGACCAAGAAGAAGAATGGTGAGAAGTGTATGGTTTGTTTACTATTTAGAGGTTTTGTTTACTATTTTAGAACATCTAATATTTCTATTCACGCATGGCCCTCCGCTCGCTTCGCTCGCTACGGAGGCTCAACGAACAAAAATTAGCTGAAACTAACCCAAAGCGTACCTAAATTAATAAAAAAATACGTTTTACAAACATAACTTTAAAAAAGAAGCCTTGCTACTGACGGGAATCGAACACTCAGCAAAAGGTTTTTTTTTTCATTTTGGGCATGCCTTGGGTTAGGAACCCCGAACCTTATTTTTTTTAACTAACAGGATCAAAATGCGGACCGCTGTAGCATAGGCCCGTTATTTAACCACTGAACCACAAAAGCACTGGCTAACAATTCCTTGCACCGTAAAGACAATGGTAAGCTGAACGCTCATTAGATGCCGTGCTACGGTTATCTGTAAATTAAATTTTGAGGATTCTGCACGAACATGCAGACTTTTTTTGGAAATATCCGGCCGAGTCCTTTCGCCTTACGAGTCCTGAGCTTACAATGTTTATATTTAGGTTTTTGTCATTTCACGCATGGCCCTCCGCTCGCTTCGGGGGCGCAGTCAACACAAACTAAGCAAAACTAATCCAAGGCATGCCCAATTGAACAACTTTTTACAAATATAACCTTAAAAAAACATGTCTCATCACTAACCACTAGACCACGAGGCTCGCTGAGAGCAATTCCCTGGACCATAAAGAAAGACACATATTTGTCAGAAATCTGCTTATAATGCCCAGGACTCGTCAGGCGGGAGGACTCGAACGGACATTAAAAAAGAATGAGTGAATCTGCTAGTAGTAAGCATTATTTATACAGAAGACAATGTAGTAAGTAAGTAAATACAGCTGTAAACAGTTTCTGAGGGCCAAACCCATACAATTTGGGTATAAGATCTGGTGGCTAAATACCATAATAGGCTACTTGATAGATTGGATGGAAAGTAATCTGAAAGATACCAGTGTAATGTTTATGATTGCACTTTGTAACAGAAATGTGTAATTGTGTACTCTCTGTAACCTTTTACTGAACGCACCTTGGTGAAGTCCAACGATGTATACTGAACACTCAAGTTCAAGTATCAAGTAGGCTTTGAGAAAATAATAAAAGAATGGAGCAGCGTTCTGTCAAATTAATAATCAGTCAGTCGGCGATTAATTAGCATAGTTTTCGAGTTTGTTGAACATTATTAATTTGTGCATAATAAAATATACAACTTTTAAAAAAGCATAATTTGGTATGAAAATGTTGTTTCGAGTACAAAAGAATTGGAAGAATTTATGTGAGTAGTGTGTAATAATCTTCATAAAATTGAAAATTGATTTTGAATATTATGTTTTTGAAGAATGAAGATGTGCAGACGCTTATTTTTGTTTAACTGGTTGCAGTGCAGGGGCTAAAAGTAGTTCTCACTTAGATTAGGTAAGAATAAGGATACCGCGCATGACATTAAGCCAATGTACTGAAATTGAAGCCTTTTCAGAGCGGCGGCGGCCATTATTTATGTGGCAAACACATCTATTGTTGTGGCGGTGCTATTTTGCAGTTATTTTGTAAGTTTTTGAACAAAGAGAGATAAAAACTAAGATTCATAATGGTAAATTGTTCGGCATATTTCCAGTCATCAAATAATCAATAAAGCTATTAATCTTCTTCAAGGAGAGTAATTCAACAGAGGCGTAGGTAATATATTTTTCATACCCTACCTATAAAATGGCTATATCATTTTACGACTGAAAATTACTTTAATTTATTAATTATTATTTATTACTTATAATTTCAATTAAGTTATTGAAGTTACCTAGTAATTTATGTGGCAGCTTGCAACAGGCTTTTTCCCATGTTATCTGTCCTCTTCTTTCCTTGTCTAACAGTTCTCAAGTTTTTGAACTTCTTGCTACGTTGCCAAGTAAATGATAAAAATATGGTTATATTTTTCGCTTTTTTCGTTTGCTTCTTTTCAGTTATTTTAATTTATTTGGATTAGTTTTAGTTAAACTTGATTCGTTCATTCTATTTTGGCGCGTTTCAATACAAACAAGTTGAAAATTAACCCATACTAGGCGATGTTGCCAAGCCTAGATTTTGGATTGGGTATTAAAAGAGGTTTAAATTTTGACATTTCTTTTCTTCTTTACCGTTTTCATAAGAAAGAAAGAGAGCGAGTCATACACTTTATCTTCCTTGCAAGACGAAAATTTCAAAGCGTGTCGTGGCGCGGCCTTGAATTGGTAGTACGGATCGAATGGACATAAAGATAGGCCTGTGCATTGATTGTTTTGTTTCCTACCACACACAAAATACTTAAACAAAATGTTATATACTTAGTCTTTTTATTTTTTTTTGTATGATTTTCTATAAAACACTTTGTCTTTGCTTATACTTATTTTTGCTTCCAGTAGTTCCTAACGATACATTATGTAAAACCTTATCCTGAAGGATCGAAAAATCTAGTTGCAAAAACTCACTCGCTTTTTTTTTATAAATTCTAAGAATAATTTAAACAAAAAATACTAAAATTAGACAAAAAATCGGAAATAAATTAATGCGGGTACTAATACTAATGGGTTAATTTTGAGCAACTGAGAATACTACAGGCCTGTGGTCGGACGCCAACTGTCCACTGAGCACTGGTTCGTCTGCATGAACTGTTATGTGATGGATTAAGTCATAACTGTACTGTCCAATCACGGCGTAGTCGAGAATTCCTCCACCATTATGGGTTGGGACGGTGGTATGGTAAATTCCAACGTGTCTGAGGGTGTCTGGATTACTCCTGAAACGAATTAATAATGGTTATTTTATAGAATATCGAGATGAAAAACTATCGATAGTGTTGACATGTTTATAGACACTATCGATCACAATCATAAATCTTAAGTGATAATCACTAAATCACTCTTTGTACTTTTAAAGTTATGAATTTTGGGTTTCCATTTACTTTAAAAAAAGGGCATTTTACCGTTCTAGTGCTGTCCTCAGACTATCAGGACTTCTGTTAAAATCTCCCAGAATCATAAATTGATGATCATATTGTTGACCGGACCCAAAATAGTTGGAAATGACTTTCACAATGTCTGGTGCGTCCCCACCTCCGCTGCCACTGGCGTGGATGGTGAAGTAGTTGTCGGTATTGAATTGTATTCCTAAATTAAAAGAAAAAATACGTATAAAACTCTAACGAAAAAATTCACTTCAAAAACGAATTTTGAAATGCTCAATAGCTGCTAAAGTATTATCTTTTCTCATAATCAGTATCAAAAAGAATTTTGTAAATTCGTCCAAGCGAAAAGATGTAAACGCGGTTAATCTTAAGCTATGTAAACGTACTAATTAACGTGCCGCTTTTGACCTACGACCTACTCGACCGAAAGGACACCCCGAAAAAGTGCTTACTTCACCGCCTACTATGCTTTTTTAAAAAATGAATTAAGTCGGTTCGTCCCGAGAGTCGGTCCGTCATATTGCTGTCTCTTTTTAGCATGTTGTTACGTCCATAAAGAAATTAAACTGTACTGATCTGATGATTAAATTCGAATTTTCCTTAATTTTGTTTTTTTTGGAGGGACGCCGAGTATGAAATGAAAATTATGTGCGAGATGTTATTAAGTGATTTTGATTGATTTGTACGGTTTCTGGAGATAATTTATATATGCTTTATAGTAAGTACATTGAACTTTTGAATTATTATGTTAATACATAATACCGATTCCATGAGAGATTAAAATTTGAAAGCATGTCGTCCCGC
This sequence comes from Pissodes strobi, assembly GCA_016904865.1. Taxonomy (NCBI): domain Eukaryota; kingdom Metazoa; phylum Arthropoda; class Insecta; order Coleoptera; family Curculionidae; genus Pissodes; species Pissodes strobi. Next base: position 221,189 of record MU186353.1, read on the forward strand.
AGCCCTGAAAAATCACTCTCATGCATCCAAAAAAGGATTCACTTCAAAATACACATCTAAAATTCTAGCAAAATTAATAAACGTAGGTACCTACTCCTTTTTTTGTTATGTTTTGCTTTTACAATGTCAATAAATCCTATTTAATTGGTAAAATTAAGGCTGAATACATGTATCGCTATCCCTCTTCTTTTTATCGCATATGAAAGAGCAACACACACTTTGATTTTACGGAACAAATAAGTTACTTATTTCGCAGCGATGTATATTGAGTTGCCTATGCAACGGATTTGCATATTTTAATCATACGAGGGCAGTTCAAAACTTGTTTGAGCAAAGAACAAATTTCTTACAAGTTTCAGTAACGGATTATGCTCTAATAAATCGATTTTAAGAGATTCATAATTAAAGTTGTTTCGTACCTAAAATAGGTCGTACACTGTCGTAAGGACCAGGAGGCCTCAAAATGATTACGTGATCCGGCCTGACCCTGGTAACCAACGCCAAATTGACTCTGTTCGCTCCCAGATCGTTTTGAGTGTAGTAAATCCATCTGATGTCGGGCCTACCAGTGGTGCCTAGGTTCCATTGATACTCCCAGACTTCCTGGTGTATATCCTGGGGGTCTATCAGACGATTGCCTAAACAGACACTTTTTAGATAATTTCAAAATGTTTATTTTTAATGATATAACATTGCAAATGCTTTATTGAATAGGATATATATTACTGCCCAGTCAATTGAAATGAAAAATAGCATGTTTTTCTTGAAATTTATTAAAATCTATTAATCTTGACGTCACAGAACAGCCATGTTGCATTGTTTTTAATGGCGCTGAAAGCACCATTTTTAAAACTTGTGACCCCTCGTTGAAATCGATATTTTAAGGAGAATCCGACAAAAAGCAAAGAGTGGAGGCTGATTTTGCGCAACGATTTGCCAAAATAAAGGCTTAAGTGTCTTATTATACACATTCAAAAGTTAATAATGACCGAGTTTTCATAGATTCAGATTCTACTTTAAATTTCCTTTTCAACGAGGGGTCACAAGTATATATTTTCTTTAAAATACGCGCTTTAGGACACATTAAAAAAAACAACATGGCCTCTCTGTGATTTCAGAAGTCATATATTTTTTAATTTAATATGACAAATGCCTTATCGAATCGATACTGAAAAATAGCATGTTTTTCTTGAAATGTGAGGTCACAGAGCAGCCATGTTGAATTTTTGTAAAGGGGCTCAAAGCTCCATTTTTAAAAGGAATATCAACTTGTGACCCCTCGTTGGAATCGAAATTTTATGGAGAATCCAAGACTTTCAAAAATATATAGGGTGTTATCCAAAATAAAGAGTATATCAGACTTCTGTGCAGCAATTTGCCAGAATAGCGGCTTAAATGTCTTATTATACACATTCAAAAGTTAGTAATGACCAAATTTTCATAGATTCAGATTCTACTTTAAATATCCTTTATATATTTTCTTTTAAAATGGCGCCTTGGGATCACGAGGGATCTATAAGTTAAAAAAAAATTACCTAAGTCTCCTTGTCGTACTGCTGAAGACGGCGGAGTGCCAGCTTCTTGCAAGGCCAGTACTGCAGATTCTTGGCCTCCAGTCACCAGCTGCCTTACAAAGGTAGACCATTTTGCTTAAAAATTACAGTATATTTAATATAATGATCTAACGATATGTATATTTTAAATCATACCTTCTGTACCAGCTGAGGAACCCTGTAAATTCCATGTGGCGGCGCGTCGCTGAGATACAGCGGCTGTAGCTAGCTTGTAGCTTAGTAAGCTGCTCAGGATGCAGAGCCAAATTGAGATGTCCACTTTAGCCATTATTTTAGGCTTCGTTTCTGACACTTTTCACTAAAATGCAACAATTTAAAATGCTTATACGTCTGGCGTCAAAATTAAAGAATTAACTGGCTTATTGTGTTCTGTTATTCAGTTCTTATAGTAGCTTTGTAATATCGATGACGCAAATTCTGGCTTGTTTGTTATGGAAGCGCTGATATCGCGAAATTGTTATTTGGCTTGGAAAAGTTGCAATCTGGAAAAATTATTACTGGAATTTTCAGAAAATTATAGGAAAAAATGAATATAATTGGATGTATCGGCTCAAGCTAATTAATATTAATTCGTTTTTTTACCGATAAGAGGGAGGTCATCGGATAATGGCCTGTTTATAAACATTTTAATTTAAAAAGGTATTTATCGCTTTAGCATA
>JAEQML010038104.1:0-92022 GCA_016904865.1 Pissodes strobi
CATATATGGAGTAGGGCAATTGAAAACTACGGAGAGTCTCGAGCGATTGCGTTGGATATTTCAAAGGCATTCGACAGAGTTTGGCATGACGGACTGCTCAACAAACTGCCGTCCTTGGGACTGCCCGCCTCTCTCTGCAGCTGGCTGGCCAGTTTCCTTAAGAACCGATCCCTACACGTTGCAGTCGATGGACACATCTCGGACACATTCACCATCAACGCGGGCGTGCCTCAGGGCGCAATACTTTCACCAACTCTGTTCCTCACCTATTAATGACCTGCTGATCGAAACGAATAATCCTGTTTACAGTTTTGCAGATGACAGTACCCTTGTCTCCCACTTTAGATCAGAAAAACCCTTACCAGCGACTGAGACTCATCACCGCAGACAGGAGCAGATTACAGCAATTAATCAAGACCTGGAGAAAGTTCAAACTTGGGGCGACCGAAATTTGGTCCAGTTCAATGCAGCAAAGACCCAAGCAGCAACGTTTACTAAGAGGGCCAATACAGCGGGCCCTGACATCATTATGGCAGGATCGACCATTCCGTCATCCTCGTCAATCGGGCTGCTGGGTGTCTCGGTCAACAGCAATATGTCATGGCATGACCATGTTGCTAACATCGCAAAATCAGCCTCCCAGAAGCTTGGTGCGCTATTTCGCAACAAAAAACTCTATACACCGCAGCAGTTGCTCTTGCTGTACAAAGCGCAAATAAGACCGTGCTTAGAATATTGCTCACATATCTGGGGTGCCGCACCAAAGCATACCCTAAAGCTGCTGGATTCCATTCAGAAGAGGGCTGTGCGTCTCGTCGGCGATCCGGAGTTGACCCGGAATCTGGATAGTCTGGAACATCGCAGACATGTGGCCGAGATGTCTCTGTTTTACAGATACTTTCACGGCAGATGTTCCCAGGATTTGGCCCGCATAATCCCGCCTCTGGCAACTCCTGTCAGGCAGTCCCGACAGACGGCAGGAGCGCACCAGTTCGTCGTACAACTAGAAACACCTAGAACATCGCTTTACCAGAACTCCTTTGTCTGGCGCACTGCATCACTGTGGAAGTCACTTCCAGGACATCTGTTTCCCACTAATTACAACCTACAAATATTCAAGAACCGTGTCAATCAATATCTTCGCACACACACCGCTCGTCGAGCGCCATAGGATCTACCTTTAGTGTGTGTGCCACTGCCATAAAAAAAAAAAAAATATATAACTTTTTTCCCTACAGCGCCTCCTAACGGAGATACAGGGTCGCAAAGGTATACTCCACAATTCACATTCTTGGTTATAACTTTTAAACCACTCTGTATAATTCAATAAAATTTTGGGATTTTCTTAAGGGGATTATTATCCTTAAATCGACATTACAATCTGCTCTTTAACGTTTTAAGGAAGTCTGAAACGGACTGGCTCTCACACAAAACGGGCGAAACTTTTGACAGGTGTCACTGAATTGCGACGAAAATATGATTTTCAGATACTCCCAAGATTTTACTAAAAAAAAGGTAGGGGACACCGGGGCGCAACGGGGTACCGGGGCAGAACGGGATTGGTTTTAAATTTCCCGCTCCAGGTTGCCGATATTACTAGCGCCCCCTGCTATTATATATTAGAGTCCCGCGCATTATCTGACAACATCAAACAAGTGATTGCATACAGTTAAGAGTGTTTTCGACCAAACGTGGTAAAATTGTATGTGTTCGTATAACTTTTCGGCTTTTTTAACACAAAGTAAGTAAATTGTTTGTTTGTTTTGATGCTTGTTGTTTATTTTACCTTATACGGCATGTTTTTAAGTATCTTTTGACATTTATACTTTAAGACTTTGACAAAGAATGTCTGGTGAAACGTTATGTTTTGTAATTCGAAGCATCTGGGGCAGAATGGGGGGGGGCGGGATGGGGTCATTTCCCATTCCGCCCCGGCTTTACTTAATTATCAAAATTTAAGCTTTGTGATATTTTCAGATGGTTCGCAAATATGTTAAAAAGACCGCTAGACAGCAGTGGAGTACTGAATCTATGGAACTAGCAGTGGATGCGGTAATTAGAGGCGTAATGGGCTACAAAAAAGCGTCAGACCAGTTTAACGTTCCGCAAACTACATTAGAGAGGTATGTAAAAAAACGTAGGGATGATCCAAATTCAAAGGTTGACAAAACAGCAGGCAAATATCAATGTGTTTTTACTAATGAACAAGAGTTGGAACTGGTTTCGTATTTAAAGGATATGCAAAAGAGACTGTTTGGTTTAACAATAAAAGAACTAAGAAGGTTAGCCTATCAACTAGCGGTTCGAAATGGTTGTAGGCATCCATTTAATGAAGAAACAGAAATGGCAGGGGAAGATTGGGCGCAATTTTTTATGAGGCGTCATCCAGAATTAAGCTTGAGAAAGCCCGAGGCTACTTCTGTCGCGCAGTTTTTTACATTGTTAAATCAAGTTATTGTTAAACATAATATTACTGGGGAAAGAATTTATAATTGCGACGAGACTGGTATTACGGTTATTCCTAAGCAACATTCAAAAATTATTGCCAATAGAGGACAACGTCAAGTGGGCGTATTGACTTCTGCTGAGCGTGGTAACACAGTAACGGCCGAAATTTGTTGTTCTGCTGCGGGAAATTTCATGCCTCCAATGTTGATTTTTCCCCGAAAAAAGAAACAACAAGAATTTGAATTAGGTTTGCCGCCTGGTGGTTGGGCTGAAGTTAATGACTCTGGATGGATGACTGTAGAAGTGTTTTTGAAGTGGTTTAAAAAGTTTATTGAATTTTCTAATGCAAAAAAACAAACTCCTATCCTCTTACTTTTTGATGGGCATGCTTCCCACACCAAAAACCTTGAAGTAATCGATCTAGCTCGTGAAAATGGCGTCATTTTATTGTGCTTCCCACCTCACTGTTCGCACAGACTCCAGCCTTTGGATGTTGCGTTTATGAAACCTTTGAGTCTATATTACGAAGACGAAGTGCGAAAATGGTTACGGTCAAACCCAGGTAAAGTTGTTACTTTATTCCAAATATCAACCTTATTTGGGCAAGCCTTTATTAATGCTGCGAACATGAAAACTGCGCTAAAAGGTTTCGAGAAAACGGGTATTTGGCCAACAAATGAGGGTATTTTTAATGATGATGACTTCTTACCCTCGGAGACAACTAATATTCCCATTGCTGAAACTCAAGCCGGTCCTGAGCCTGAAACAGAAGCCGATCCTACTCCAGCGGATGAGTCTGAACCACAAGCTGCTCCTAAAATCGATCAGCCTCCAGAAAATCAAGATTCCTTTAAAAATACGTTAACCCCGCCTTCCAAAGTCACGATGAAAAATATAACCGAAACTCAAAATAACACTCTACCCCAATGTTCCTGGATGCCTGACACTCCTAATGCACCAATAAATTCACCTAGCAGTTCCAGTTTTCCAGCCCTTTCACCGGAAGTTATTATGCCAATACCAAAAGTAAAGACCACCGTTAAACGAGTGCAAAGAAAAAGAGGTAAAACCGCTATTCTCACATCGTCACCTTATCAAAAAGAACTGGCCGAAGCAATAGAGAGAACAAATCAGGTTAACGAAGCACAAAAAAACAGTTAAAAAGAATCTTTCTGGTCAAAAACAGAAGAAAGGAAAAGAGAATAAGCCCATGCGAAAAAAGCAAAAGATTGAAGTAAAAGAAAGCTCTGAGGAGTCTGCGGAGGAAGAAGACGCTTTATGTTTGTATTGCAATGAGCAGTATTCAGCTTCATCTGAAGGTTGGATTTCGTGCTTCCAGTGTAAAAAGTGGGCTCACAACTCTTGTGCGGGGATAGACAGTGACGACGACGAGTCTGTACTGGTTTGTGAACTCTGTAAGCCCGATAACCGCGAATACCCCATCCTGCCCCGCAGGCGGGGCAGAATGGAGTGAAGGACACTTTTTTTTTAGGATGACACAAAAAAAAACAGTAAAAGTTTTGTGTTTATTTCTTGTTCGTGTTGTGTCTACAATAGTTCAATAAATCATTCAGCATTTTTTTGAAATTTGTACTGCATTTTTACCCTCCTAAAATAAATATTAACGTTAGAGACCCCATTCCGCCCCGGTGTCCCCTACTCTTCATTTGTTTCGATTAAATCAACCGTTTTCGAGAAAATTTGTTCAATAAACGATCGTTGGAAAAAAAGGTCAATGCTCTGATAAATAAATTATTTATTTCAAGTATCATTAATTAGTGAAAAAAGCTAAATTATAATATTAAGTTAACACAAGGAAAATAAAATTGACAACTACTACTTGAGAACCTATAAGTTATATGTAAATATGTTCTAAATTGTTGTGGAGGATTCATTCTTACCCTGGAATTGATTGCCTTTTGCTCCACAAATGATTGAAATTTTGTTTGGATTGTTATAGAGCCACTTCGGGCCCGGCTCAAGGATGTAAACTGCACAAGTGCAAGTTTAGTGACCCTTATGAAATTTGTACCTAGTTTCGTCGATTCGGTGTCTATTCGGACACCGTTTTCAAGAAAAGCAAAAAACTAAAAATGAAAATGGTTAGCAAATACAATAAAACAGTAAAAAGCTCTTGCAGATTGTCAGGCTTTAAACTGACTTTGACAAGATGACAATTATAATGCCATATTTAATTACTGGGTAACTGGTATTTAGTTTGATAATAAGGTGTTATTTGGTAAATTAATTTTTTTATGAAGTTTTATATATATATAATTTGGTGTTATTCGCTTTGGAAGAATTTAATGATTTTTGTTGAAAGGTTTAGTTAATTTTTAAGTGTCCCTTATCAACTTCAGTTTTTAGCAAAGGTAACCATGTACTATTGAAACTTACAGAAGTTGAAGCAACACATTTATCTTTATTTAATAAAATTAAAGCACTTTCTTTAATTTTACGTTTTTTAGAAGAAGGCTCCTTTGCCAAAATACTAGAAGCGTTCCATTGTATTCTGTGATTGTTATCAAATGCATGTTGACAAATATGTGATTTGTGGAATTGTGCATTTCTAATATAAGTTTGGTGTTCTTTTATACGTTTTGATAATGGTCTACAGGTCTCACCTATATAAAATTTATTACATTCACATGGTATTTTATAGATGACATTTTTAGTAGTTTCATTTTCATTAAGTGGTTTTGTTTTTGTTAGTTTAGATCTAAGGGTGTTTTCTGTTTTAAAAATAGTACGAATGTTAAATTTATTACCTATTCGTTTTATTTTGTCTGATAAACCAGGAATATAAGGAATAAAGAGGTTCGCAATAGGTCTATTTTGATTTTGTCTGATATTTGGTTGTTCAAATTCTATAAAGCATTTTTGAATGAAATCAATAGGATAGTTATTATTAATCAAAACATTGCTCAAAAATTCTTTTTCTGTGTTGAAATTTTGATTATTACAAATTATTTTCATTCGATCATATAGACTTTTTACGACCCCCTTTTTTACCATTATTGGGTGATATAAGTTATAATCAAGTACGAATTTTAAATATTATTTGAAGCCATTTGTTCTTTACAAATTTTCTGTAATTCATTGGAGGAAAGGAGAATTTATTCTGAAACATTCAGCTTGAGATTTACCCGATCGAAAAACATTTAAAAAAATTGAGAGACAAGCGAAAATTAGTTTCAAATTTTTGCGGTAATAAAATGAAAAAAATGCTTTGCATAAGAAGTAGTAGGTTCTGTTTGGCAACAATTGAGAGTAAAATGTTACTTAAGCAGATGTTCAATATGCCCTCCCTGAACTTGAATACACTTTCTTATTCTACGCAGGTTTTCTCGTTGTACTGCAAACAACGTACCAGGATTGTTCCGAATTTGTCCACAATACTGCCTAATCCTTAGAACCAAATCTTCTCTGGTTTGCCATTTAATACCTACCATTTATGCATTTAATTTAATACGGATTACTATATTTAGTAGGTATATATTGTGCATTTCTTTGATCTGACGCCGCATGACCCATAGTAGTGGTCACATGATTTAAATTAGTATCCAATGAGAACATCGAAAATCAGAATTTGTGGAACGTCTTGATTTTTGAAAGGAAGGTCGAGCATCATGTTGGTGACGCCTGACTGAGTAAGTGCTAGTTTTTGATCTTGAAATATTGTAACAAGCAAATTTTGGAGAGGCGACGTGCTACGTTCAAATAGGCGAGGACGTGTCAACCCTCGAAAACGAATGGCGCAGCAGTAGAATCGAATCGGTGTTATATAATACGGAGTATATAGATAGATTTGGAATAAGGCGTAGATATAGTTATTGAACGATAGCAGAGTCGACTCATGGCGTTATGTAATTATGATAACTGTACAGGCGAAGGTGTATTGGCGAAATAAAACGTGTTACTAAAAAGTGTTGTTTACAGATCAGAAATCGGGATAACCTACGTATTGTGTTATTTGTTGTGGAGAATGGTCAAATACGCGATTTCGGCGAGTTAAATCGCAGTGGCAACTTCTTCTTTTTTTGTGAGTGGCGATATCACAAAAACTCACAACACAAGGCGGGCGTTTGTTGCTATCCTTGACAGTAGATTGACATTTGGCGATTTTTCAGATATTCACGATAATAATAAACAAGTATGTGCTAATTAATTAGTGTTTATAGTAAAAATTGTGGCGTATTTTAACTGTGTTTATTGGCATTGGTGTTTAAATAGTTATTTTTGTTACAAGTACCTAAAATGGAGTTTTTCAGAACGAATCATTGCTGTTACCTTTAGGGTAGGCGATTTGGTGTTATGGCGAATGCACAGATCGATAAGATCTGGTTGATTTACTGGCGAGTTAAATTAATGAGGGCATTAATTGTTGCAGGATGGCCGAATGTAACAAGCAAATTTTGGAGAGGCGACGTTCGAGTAGGCGAGGACGTGACAACACTGGAAAACGAATGGCGCAGCAGTCGAATCGAATCGGTGTTATATAATACGGAGTATATAGACAGATTAGAATAAGGCTATTTTTGTCATTTTTTAAATACATAATTAATAATTGTTTCTTGTTCACTTAATCATATTCTGCTTAAGCAAGAAATTAGCATTTTTATATTACACTTTCCATTAACTTTACAACTTCAATAATCTTAATTTTTTTTAGTGACCGTTCGGTAAAAATACCGATTTATTGGTGAATAATTCCTTCTCTCATTGGTCAAATTCATGTGATTTGATAGAGGTTTAATCCAAATTTATAGACAACGTAATTTTTTCACGCGCATTGTTCTACGTATTTCCATTTAAATTGAACAGTATTGTCTGGGAAATTCTTGGATCTATATATTTCTGCGAAGGCAGTAAATTGAATTTTCTGTAGAATTTCTTCGAATTTTCCCCCATAATATTGCTGGTTTAATATTTTTTCTTTTCAGGCTATTTCAGTTTATTTGTAACATCAAGCATATAATTATTAGCACTTGCCCTGTCACGTTTCAACAATGATGTACCGACATTAATTTGCATTTATGAGAGGTTAAGCTCACATGTGTAAATTTAGCTTTTTTTCCTTATCGTTTATCTAAATTCCTATCTCAATGCGAGGTAGTGATTACCTTATCTTTGTCTCTAATTAATTGAGGTGTAATTACGCTCAATTATCATTTATGTGCCAAGGGCCCTATAGAAGAGTAATAGAAATTACTTATGTTGAGTTATAACACTCGTTTATAGAGGTTGTACCTCTTTTTTTTTTAATTTGCCGAGAGCCACTGTTTGGAACAAAGTTTGATAATTTTCTTCTGAATTTTAAATTTCAGTCATAATTTCTTTTGAATTTCATATCTTAAAGTAAAGAAAAGAAATATCTTGAGTAATAGTAATTATTTATACTGTTACTTAACAATAGTTATTTATAATTTTTGCCCAACTTTAAATTGTAATTTAAGTCCTGATTATACCTGCTGTAAGCAGTACATTTTCAAATTGTTGATTACTACCTCCTATGTGATAGTGTAACTGAGGTCCACAGGATATTTTCCTGAATAATTAGTTAATTAGCAGTATACGTTGGTCTAAGACTTGTCTATTTCTTCATGTTACGACTGAGTGGAGACGTCAACTACAGTGGTGCCGTGCAAACTGGTGGGAGTCCTCCCTAGGATTACCTGTAAGTCCTGGATAAACCTAAATCGATTGAACTTAGGTACAGGCAGAAGCGGTTCCAGTGGAGATCCCAACCACTCGCACGGTTATCTAAATATTTGTTTTCAGTTCGCATTGTCTCTAAGAACTCTGGCGCCCACAATATAAAAAATATATAATTAGTGAAAGGGGCAGCTCACCCCCTCAGTGAAAACGAATCTGATACTTAATTAAACTAAATAAATTAACTTTCGCTATAAATTAGTGTCCAACTAAATTTATCCTTACAAATTGGCGACTGAGCTAGTATTTCAATATTAAGCGACGCCCAACTGATCAATTCGTTACAAAGTGGCGCCCAACGTGTGGGGCCTTTTTATTTATTTTTTCTCGAAAACGAAGCAAGACACGAAAATAATTCAAAAAAGTCAGTGGTGCACATTTTTTTGTCAATAATATTCGATATGATGCCCCCCGGGACGTCACGGGACTTTATATTTTTAATCTAATTAAGGCGAAATTAGCCCCATTTTACTACATATAACACTAACAAATTTCAACAAAATAAGTAAAAGAATGTTTTAAGATATCAAAAAAAAACCTGTTTTTTGTTTGACACCCTGTATCTTGGAAACTATGCATTTCCGGATTCAGATTCATATGAATTTTTTTTTTCAGGTTTTCTTATGTAGAATCACTCCTGAGTCCTGAAATTATTCGAACGGTTTTCCAGACACCCTATATAAGATGTTATCGTTAAAGTTCAAGCCTTTGTCACTGGCGTGCACGATTGTTTATCGCCTCGCCACTCAGCAGCTGTACATAGACAATACTCTTTACTAGGATTTGTTGACTTCTTTGTGCTTTTAGCTCATCTATTTCAGGAAGGTTTATTTCAAACATTTTCACACATTTTTTATTTAATTTTTGCTCGTTTCTCTTAAAAGTTTGCAATATCAAAAGAAGTGTTTCTTCATGTGGTAACTTTCATCAAAAATCAATAAGTTTGTCCAGTTACCATCCAACGTTGAGCACAGATTCCTTGCAACATACTCAAAATGTTACTGGAAATAAACAAAGTAAACAAAAATTTATTTTTTACTTTTATCATGGCCAAAATCAGATTAAATAAACAATAATGGGTCACAAGTAAATAATTTAGTTTCAGGGAATTCATAAAGTAGACTTTTATGATTGACAAAAACTAATAATTTTATTACGAATATTATATAACCTACTCTGTTGTTACAATGCTATGCTTGCAAGTCTTAGAGAATCAGTAATAATATCCAAGTCCTGAAACGATTATTAAGAAAGGTTAATATTATCCTATATTAAAATAAAATGCATTGTCGACCTAAATATAGCATATATATTTTTCCTCGTTTATTTTTCTGCGGACACAAAAGGCAATCTTCTAAGTTACCACCAATCGTCGTGGCTATTTGAATTATAGTTTCCACCAAAGTTGCTTCCTCTATCGATGCCACCACCTAAAATCAGATATAGGCGTATTACTGTATTTGTCTACAACTAAAACTAAAGTACTCATGCGGCGCTTGTAATGGTATCGACACTTTTCAACCATTGACAAAAAAATTTCAAAAAACTGACTGGTAATAAATTAGCCTCAAGAGGTACATATTTGAACTCTAGGCACGAGTTGTCGGGACCTTTATAACCAAAGGAAGAGAGTATACAGTGAAGCTTAACTAAAACACGGAAGTGCAGCTTTCTAACCTTATAATTTATATTAACATATAAATACCGGACTGAGAAAACTGCACTTCTCTCGAAGATCATAACTTCTTAGACTTACAGACGGGAGAATTAAGTCTATATACTATCTCCCTTGTATGGGTAAAGTTAAAAGCGATTTTCAATGTATTTTCGGTGAAAATCAGACTCCGGCGGAATTACACTGAGAATTTGCATCATGTATAAACACTTCCGTAAAACGTGTGATGTTTTCACCGGATTGATGAGTACAAATTTGTTGAAATTGTTGCTGAAAGTCATTCACAGGAGAATCTATCGGCTATGTGAAGACCAATTAAGCCCCACCCAGTTTGGCTTCAGAAGCACGCTCGGTACCCGGGAAGCAGTGTTTAGTGTACAGGTGTTGTTCCAGAAGTGCAGAGACATGAACTGAGACGTGTATGCCTGCTTTATAGGCTACCAAAAAGCATTCGATAGAGTTCGACACACAAAGTTAATTGAGATGCTGAAGAACATCGGACTGCATGACCGAGACCTGAGGATTGTTGCGAACCTGTATTGGAATCAAAAGACCACTGTCCGTGTGCAGGAGGGCCATACAAAGTCAGTCAGAATTGCGCGAGAAGTCCGACAGGGATGCATATTGCCTCCACTGTTGTTCAACATATACTCTGAGTTCGTGTTCCGCGAGGCTCTGGAAAATAGTGAAGCGGGGGTGCTCCTGAATGGACAGAGGTTGAACAACATAAGATATGCAGACACAGTCGTATTCACAGATAACCTTAACCATCTGCAAAACCTGATGATACAAATCATACTGATCAGTCAACAATATGGTCTTGATATAAATGTTGACAAAACCAAACTAATGATCATCAGTAAAAGAAATATCCCAGACAACCACCTGATTATAACAACTGGGAAACGTGTGGAAAGAGTACAAAGATACACATACATGGTTACCTGTGTTAATGAAGAGGGGGGCCATTAGCAGGAAATCAGATGCAGGGGATAGAGAAGGCAAGAGCAGTATTCAATAAGATTACAAAGTGCTTCACGAGCCATGACTCGAACATAAACCTCAAGATCAGGTTGTTAAAATGCTATCTTTTCTGTATTGTACTACAGAGTGGAGGCTTGGACACTGACGGCTGCTACGCAGAAGAGGCTGGAATCCTCGAAGAACGCTGAGAGTGTCTTGGATGCAGAGGGTGACCAATGAGGAAATCCTGCGCCCCATGGGGAACAGCAGTTAATAAAGTTATGATTGATCAGATGGTCGCCAGCATCCGACTCGGATAGGCACACCAAGAAGAAGAAGAAGATGAGTAAAAATTTCCCAGTAAATGAAAACATCCCGCTGGAAATTCATCAATACCGAAAATTAACCTGTGTTTACGCCAGTGCCAGTTGTGTAAGCTAATTTGATAAAAAATTGTTTAACCAGAAAATTCTGAGAAAGGGGGTATTGCTTATAGGAACAACATTCGATTATTGTCCTCTTCGTTTCAAAAAATAACCCTGCTCCTTTGGAATCTGGCTATTTATACTTTTAAAAAAAATAAAGGAAAGAAAATAAACTCATTCAGTCTACAAGCACACCCCTTGTCTCAGAATTTCGGTAATTTATAACCACTTTGATGGTTTCAAAAAGTCTCAGCTTGGCAGTATATTGATAAATAATAGTCTAAAAATATAGATTTCCATCATGCAAAATGGCTAAAAAAAACGTGCATTTACGTTTGTTGCCTTAAAGAAACAGCAAGCAAGCATTTTTATTTGCCTTTAAAAGTGCCCGCCAAATAATAACTAAAATACCTTCAAGCTGTTTCTAGGCAACAAAGCTTCATTCCGACAATATAATAATCAAAAATTCCATCCGAATAAGCGAAAACAACAAAACTATTTTTGGCAAATTGTAGAATAGCTTTGAGCACGGTGTTGGATTTGTACGACCGCCATACTTGATCGCAAGGTCACTGACAAAAGCAGAAGGCGACGTAACGATAAGAGAGTCAGGTATTCTCCATGTCTCAACATTAACAACGGTGACATAGCAGCCCTATAGAAGCAGGTACTGCTGACCAAATGTGAAATTTTTACAAAACTGCCAAGGAAATACAATCATTGCATGAAATTCTTGGACAGCCTTAGAAATATTGGTCAAATTCTTACCACTATGAACCACCCAGTAGCCGGTCGATCTTAATTTTTTTATAGTAGCACACACACTAAAGGGAGATCCTATGGCATTCGACAAGCGGTGTGTGCGCGAAGATGTTGATTGACACGCTTCTTGAATAGTTATAGGTTGTAATTAGGGGGAAACAGATGTGCTGGGAGTGAGTTCCACAGTGATGCAGTGCGACAGACGAAGTCCATGTAGAGCGACGTTCTAGGTGTTTCCAGTTGTACAACGAACAGGTGCGCTCTTGCCGTCTGTCACGACTGTCTGACAGGCGCTGCTGGAGGCGGGATGATGCAGGCCAAATCCTGGGCACATCTGCCGAGAAAATATCTGTAAAACAGGGATATCTCGGCCACATGTCTGCGGTGTTCGAGACTATCCAGATCCCGGGTCAACTCCAGGTCGCCGACGAGACGCACGGCTCTCTTCTGAATGGAATTCAGCAGCTTTAGGGTGTGCTTAGGTGCGGCACCCTAGATTTGTGAGTAATATTCTAAGCACGGTTCTAGTCCGATTGACGAGCATGAAGGAATGGTTGATCCTGCCATAATGATATCAGGGCCCGTCGTATTGGCTTTCTTGGTAAACGTGGCTGCTTGGGTTTTTGCCCCAGGTTCGAACCATCTCCAGATCTTGATTAATTGTTGTAATCTGCTAATCTGCTCCTGTCTGCGGTGATAAGCCTCAGTCGCTGGTAAAGGTTTTTCTGATCTAAATTAGGACACAAGGGTACTGTCATCTGCAAAGCTGTAAACCGGATTATTGGTTTCGGTCAGGAGGTGATTAATATAGATGAGGAATAAAGTTGGTGAAAGTATTGCGCCCTGAGGCACTTCTTTTGATTTGCTGGTTCTCATTTTTTTAAAAGCTACCAACTTACTGAGCTTTTTCTTCCTCCCAAGTAGGTATTTAATTTTTGAAATTTTTTCCCAGGCTTCGTTTTTTTTGCGTTATTCGTTTTCTTACTTTTGCTTGGGCATTTTTATAGGTTAGTTCATCGCTATCGTTATTTGTTGTTAAATATCTGGGGTATTTCTCTCTTTTTTCTATAGTTTCCTCTTCTATTTCATCATCCCACCAGTATGGTTTCATTCTCCGCCGGGTTCCGTTATACTTTCCCAATGCTTCTTCTGCTGCAGCATGTATTCATTTTTTTATATGTTCATGAGGTTCTTCTGTGTTGTTGAAATTATATGTGTCTAATTTCTCGTCTAAGCGTTTTCTATATAGTTCACGAACACTATCATGTTCCAGACTGTCCATGTTATAGCGTATTGGTTGCCTGTTTTCTATTGTTTTTGCGTGGTCTGCTTGTTGTGGGTGTTGTTCTCTGTTGGGGAATACGATTTTTGATATAATGGACGCTGCCGCAGGAAGGTCACGTCTTGGACCCTCATTTTTGTGTTTTGTCTTAAAATGGCATAGTCGAGTATGGATTTGAGATTTCGGGTTTTTTGTGTCCAGGTGTATCGGTGGATGTCACGGTGTTGATAGAAACCGTTCAAAATTTTCAGTTTATTTTGTTCGCATACTGTTGTAAGTCGTTCTCCGTTGTTATTACGTGTTTCTTCTCCATATGTTCCCACAACATTGTCACTAGCTTTTCGTCCTACTCTGCTATTTAAGTCGCCTAAAATTATGATTTCCCTGGAGGTTCCTATTCTATTAATTTCATCGTTAAGTTGTTCCAAGAATTCGTCTTTAGCGTTGATTAAATAATCCTCATTAACCCCATACACTCCTAGTATAGTAACTCGGTGTCCCTTTATCGTGAGGTTAATTTTTATAAATCGTTGATTAATCGCTTCCCATGAAGTAATGTGTTTTCTCAGCGATCTTCGGATCAGAATGGATACTCCTTGTTGTGCGCGTTGGTCTTTGGCAACTCCACTATAGAAGTGATCATAATACCCCCAGTTCTCAGAGCCACTGCCTTTCTTTTTTGTTTCCGTAAGCACAATCACATCCACTTTGGTTTTCTTGAGTTCAGACATTATTTCGCTTGTTTTCGAGAAAGGCCTTGTACGTTCCATGTGTTATAAATCATTGTCCTTTCCCGTAGCATTTTCCGTCGTCTTTGGTTCAAATCTTTAGTTCCGAGGCTTTGGTTCACATTTTTCTGAGTATCGAGGAGTTGACTCGATGCCTCAACCCCCAATCTTGGAGGACCAGGGTTTATTTTCAGAGTATCCTTCTACAGCTAAAGAGTCCCATCTGCCCTGCCTGTTGGTCCGCGGGTGGTATTTTATTTCCCACCTATCCGCCGGTCTAACTGGATACAGACCGGTTAGGACATTCCCCTATCCGCCACCTGTCACAGGCTCCCCCGAGGGTAAACTCGGGGGGAGTGTCAAATGCCTTCGAAATATCCAACGCAATCGCTCGAGATTCTCCGTAGTTCTCAATTGCCCTACTCCATATTATGAGTGACATAGGCCAATATATCTCCTGTCGATCTCTGTTTGCGGAAGCCGTATAGGTTATCGCTAATTATTCTGTAAGTCTCGAGATACTTGAGTAGTTGCTGATTGACTACACGTTCCATGACGTTGGAGATTATTGGAAGAAGAACAATTGGGCGATAGTTTGAGGGCGTGGTTTTCTTGCCTTTTTTTTTTGGAACAGGTTGTACTCGTGCAACTTTCCAAGAAGATGGGTAAATCCCTCTTCGGTAAGACAGAAAAAAAAGTCTGGGAAAAATGAGTGTTAGTTCGATGGCGCAGTTCTTTAAGATGATGGCAGGTATTCCATCTGGCCCTGATGCCTTTTGCGTATCTAGCTCTTTGAGGATTTTACGAATGTCACGGTGGCGTAACTTAACTTCTGTCATGGTAATGTTGATGTTGGATATGGTGGGAAGAACCTTGTCATGGGGGACGTTTAAGGTAGAGTGCGACGAAAACAATTCGGCGAGCATGTTTGCTTTTTCCTTAGCTATAGTTGCCGTGACGCCACGTTCGTCCATCAAAGGTGGAAGAGACGTTTTTGTAAAGTTATTACTTACTGCCTGTGCTACCGACCAGAAATTCCTGGAGCCACTGGGGCCTTGCAAAAGTTTATTCCTGGTTCTTTGATTGCATTTGTCCTTAGTTTCGTCAATTTGCATTCGTTTGTCGCTTCGATAAAATAACAGCGACTTTCAGCGCTCTGATTTTGCTGCCAGTACTTGTAGGCTTGTTGTTTCCTACTTACGGCTCTTTCGCATCTTCTGTCGAGCCAGGGCTTTCCTTTTGACGGTAATTTGGAATGTATGCTTCCATTTCTGAGGCGATTACTTGCGTAATCTCTTCGCAACAGACTGACCGATCGTCAGTGCCAAAGCAGACTGAAGGTGTACTTTAGTCAAAAGAATATTTTAAGCTTATTTTTAAGTTTCTGGTATATTTGAACCTTTTGCTATAATATAGGGCTAACTTTTTGGTTTCATTATTTCACCATAGGTGTCGCTGTTTATAATTTTTTTTGCGAATTTTTAAAGAGGCAAAAATAAATTTAGACTTAACTTAAAATGTTAAAGTGTTAAATCAACCTTATACTACATTTGGTAGAAGAACATGTCTACTTTATCTAGCTAGTTTCAGATTTTGCCCGAGAGTGCCCGAATTTGAGAAAAACGCACGTTTCTGAAATTACCCAAGTATATTAAATAAAATTTTGCATTATTAAAGTTACTTTTTATGCATTAACTTCAGAATAAAACTTTATGAGAAATTAAAAATGTCAATATCAGAGAATACTATTAAATAATATTTAAATAAATTGCAATAAACTGGTTTTAATTTATTTTCTCGAAAACAAAGCAAGATCTGAAAATAAATTCAAGGGACACATAAGTTGTAATTTTAGTTGCTTAATCCGAAAAAAAAATAAATTTACCAAAAAATCAGAAGAGCATTTTCTTTTCATAATATTCACTAAGGTGTCCTTGTGACGCCACTGGACTTTATAATATTAAGGTATTAGGGCGAAATTAGTTCCTAACTGTAACAGATAACACTGCCAAATTTCAACAAAATTGGGTCAAACATAATTACGATATTTACAAAAAACCACAAAAAAAAGTTTGACATCCTATATCTTGGATTTCTATGGAACCACAAACTATGGATTTCTAGAACCACCTTCATATGAACTTTTCGTTCCTTCCAGACCCCCCAAAGAATCAGTTCTGGAAGCTTATAACATGGTCACAATAACACCCTGTACTAAAGTTTCGCTATGTCCGCCATCGTGAAATTAAAAATGGTGACCAATTTTTACTAGAAGCACTTACAAGTCATTTGTATTACCTTTCAAACAAGGCATAAATGATTAAAATCGGTTCAGTAGTAAAAAAAATATATAGAAAAAATTCGATGTCCAAGCTCCCCCATAAACTCGTTCCACTGTGCGGCATCCTCTTTCTAGAGGTGACACTGCCACCCCCCAATGGCATCCAGCATTCCTACGAATAATTCCTGAAACCACAAAGGAAGTTCAACATTTATTCGAAAGCGACTTCGTCTGCATCGTGGTTCTCAGAGATGGAGAATATCTCCTTTCAGTGTGCTTCCTTATATTCAAGTTTCTCCAAATGTACCAAAAACAATGCACCTAGGCTTTATCACTATGAACACAAACTATAAAACTAAAACACTAATGATTGATGGTAATGACATTTAACAAACAACATTCAAACTTTATTTACCTCCATTTCCAAAACCACTATTGCCATAACCACTGCCACTCGGTTTCTGAGATCTTTGCGAAGTTCCAGATTGTTGACGGTAATCTCGGCTTCCGAAACTACTGCCGCCATTACCGCCTCCAAAACGGTTCTTGCCTCCTCTTCTACCAGAGCTGGGCATGCGACTATCGGAAGCTACGCTTTCCATCCATGATGGTACTTCCTACAAATATTGAGAAATTTATAACACTATTCGATAATACCAATCACCTTAATTTGTTAAAAATATATCTGCGATAGCACTTTTTGGAGTTTAGTGACCTTGTCTATATCTCCACTGGGAAAGATGGCATATTAAAGAAAGATAATTGGCATTAGCATATGTTCGTCGACAAATATTCTCGTGCTCATCATTTCAACAGTTTATTAATACAACCAAGAGAAACAAAAACAATTTTGTTTTTAAAACAAATGTATGCAAGGTTGGAATCCATTTGCGCTTGTCAGACAAGGAACCAATTAGGGTTGATGCTAGACAAAATGATTCTACAACTTTTTATATTCAGGGAATGACTTTGTCTTAATTTATTTCTGACGGAACCTTTCGGCTAGTTATTACTTCCAGCCGTTATCAAGTGAAACTTGATGAGTTCTACTTCAAAGATTAACAACTAACCGAAACGTAATTTTCAGTTTGCAGTATCAGACTCACCTGCTTTGCTTCAACAAGCAAGTCCAGCATTCCATTGGCTAAATTTCGGTTTCGATCATTGAAAAATGACGTAGCAAGTCCAAGATTCCCCATTCTTCCCGTTCTGCCAATTCGATGAACATATTCCTCAATGTCCGAAGGCAAATCAAAATTAATAACGTGCTTGACATGCGGAATATCTAAACCACGTGCAGCTACCGCTGTGGCTACTAGAATTGGCGTATTCCCCGAGCGAAATTGCCTTAAGGCATCTTCTCGTTCGCGTTGAGTTCGGTCACCATGTATAGAAGTAACGGGATACCCCTCTTGGTGCAAGAACTCTTCGAGAGAATCGGCTCCTTTTTTGGTTTCAACAAAGGTTAAAGTCAAACTTTCAGCAGAAGGCTGGTGTAAATCACTAACATTCAGCAAATCGAGTAGAAATGATCGTTTATCATGATCTTCAACCCATACAACCTACAAATTATAAAAGATATAGAAGAGTTTACATTTCTGAAATGCTGCTATTTTTTGAGCATTTCATTGTAAGTTGCAATATGTCCAAAAACAATAGCATTTCAGATGCGAATTTGTCACAAGAAGATAGAAACTATCTACACACTTAACATGCTTCAATAGATGACTATGCACGAAGCTAATCCAAAAGCATGTCCAATAAAACTGCCTAAATTTTGTATACTGCATAACCAGAGATTCTAATGAAGAATTATAATTTAACAATTATTGTTTGTATCATTCATAGCCTTTGAATTTTAAAAATACGTCAAAATATGTCTCCTATTCTGCCAATTTCCCATTTTAAATTTCAATAAAATAATGCAAGCCATTGTATAGCTTAAAATAAAAAGTAGGCCGTATATACATATGCAATAATCGATTGAAGAAACATTAGTTTAATTTTTGGAAACTGGTGCATAATAAATTGTACTTTAATTATAAACCTTGTTTAGCAACAAACACATTCTTTAAAGGTACAAACCTTTTGGGTTATGTTTTCGGAAGTTGATCCAACTCGGCCTACAGCTAAAAATATGTAATTATCTAAAAAGTCTCGAGCCAGCATTTGAATAGGATGGGGAAAAGTGGCAGAAAACATCAATGTTTGTCTTTCACCGGTACGCGGCATGTTTTCCTTTTCCACAATTCGACGAATTTGGATTTCAAAACCCATGTCTAACATTCTATCGGCCTCATCTAAGACAAGATATCGGCAGTAATCAAGGCCGATTCTACCTCGGTCAATCATATCCAGAAGACGACCGGGTGTTGCTACAAGCAAATGGCAACCACGTTCAAGGTCCCGCATTTGGTCTCCAATGTTGGCGCCTCCATACCTATAAAGGAAATCAAACTATAGGCAGAGACAAGGGAGAGACTGGTAACTGGCCCCGTAAATTTATAATGGTGTCACATAACTTCCTATACTTATTTCCTTATCATTCATCTAGGCAAGTGAACGTAGATGGAGCAGTTATCACTTTCCTCGTCGTTGCCAAGTTGCCTATAGATTCTGTGTATAAATTTTGATGTTCTTTTTTTGCTCACGCTTGATTATGAAACAAAAGATATACCATGAATCAAAAATGTTCAACTTAACAACGCTGCACCAGACCTGTGACGCGCGCCGATGACGAGCCTGGTTTGACAATTTTGTAATGGCCGCTTTGTTTGGTTTTGTTGTTTACGTAAACAATTGACTTTTATTAGTAATTACAGTGTATACTCAATACTCTTTATTTGCACTAAGCCATTACACAGAAAAAATGGATGTACACATCAAAATACAAGATAAAATATAAACTAATATTAGAATGCTAAAACTACTTACTACCTGCCTAAATAATATTATGACAGAAGCATTCAAAAAATTCAAATTCAATTACATAAATATAGACACATACAAACAATGTTGTCACGAATAGTTTAGGGGGTAGCGCGTTTTTTAAAAGAATAACTTCTCAGAGAAGAGCCGCGTCGCGATTAGTACAATGATGGGGTCACAATGCTTCCTTTAATCTACCACTGTATGTTCTATTCGTGAGGACACGCCTTGTTTAGCGTGCCGGGGGGTAACTGAGGTAGGCCGGGACCGAGTTACGAAGGGTAAGAAGAGATGATAAAGTAAGCACGTTTAGTTTATAACAATGTATTAACGATAAAACTTTAACAATGATTATTGGTCAGAAAAATGAGATTCTATTATACCCGATTACTACGGTGCGCATGTTTTCTCGATTTGAGGTACCGTTTATAGGTCCTTGTTTACTGTTCCATAATTCAAAGTTTTTCTTAAGAGTTGGGTTTTATTTAAGAGCAATAAAATATTTCACTAAACTTTTTAACTGACTATTTAGACACTTGTCTTTCTCAGTACTCTGTCAAATTACTTTATTTGACTTTACCACGGTGGTTCTGAAACTCCTGGTCCTAGCAGTCGTCAAGTGACTAACCGGTACCAAGTTTGGTAAGGAATAATGGAGTAGAATCTAAAGTAGCTGTATAGCTAACTTTAAGAGCGGATAGAACCCGAAGACAGTCGTCAAGTGACTAACCTGGGAGCTGGAGGTGAGACTAAAGTCTGAAGAACTGAAGATTCGTTAGCGTATTTATATTAAAAAAGTGATGATCATGGCATGCTTAGGGTTGAAAGTCGCTCCCGTTGATTTATATGTTTATATAAAAATATTTAAGTTCAAGTTCAAACCTACGACCGGATGATATTTCTTTAGTAGCTTATGCGTTTTAATAGATTACAATATAAACACCTACACAGACAAACTCAAATCACAGCTGTGAATCAAAGCATGAGGAATCATTAACATATTCAGAAATGGAATAAAAGGCCCTGTGTAGTAGCATACGTTTAATAGTAGGCTTGATTTTGCTATATGGCAAATCTCTGACATTTCTAGGGAGTGCATTATACAAACACTTGCCCATGTAGAAGGGAGACTGTTCAAACCCACTCAGGCGATGCACATCAATCGAAAGCAAGTCACCATGGCGTGTGTCATAATTGTGGTAATCATTGCACTGTGGGTACTGAGCTAAGTTAGTTAGTGACTTTTTGGGGGTGATGGTATACGAGATCGATAAGACGTCTCGACCAAGGGCTCCTTGAAGTGTATCCTAGGAATGGTCTACGGTGCATTCCTGGTATAGGCTTCAAGTGCGTCAAGACCGATGTCCGTGAGCGAAAAGCCACATGCTGCCAGAGCTGCCCCTGCTAGCTAACTGAAGACATCGAATCTAGACTAGGCAAGTCGGAAAATTCCCCCAAGTCACGGTGTAGCATACGTGCCAAGGACTGAATGGCATCAGGGTTATGATGTCTCAAACGTGCCTTCAGGAAACCAGGCAGCATCCTGTCGTATTATTATGCCCCTCCACAGCAATGCAGGGCTCTACTGTGGTTGACTCCTTTCCCTAGCTACTCGTGGGAATTTTTTATGGCAGATCAAAACCAAAAGAATTCACCCACCAGGGAGGGTCAAGTCCCTGAACCAATGGAGGCTGAGGATGGACAGACCAACCTCAACCGCACAACAACGGGAGATGCTGGAAATAAACCAACCAATCCTGAAACCAGTAGCCTTTCTTCTGGGGCGGAAAGAAGCCTGACAGGCTTGACCACCACAGAGGAAGAGAGGAGCGAGACCGAAGGGGAGCTGGCCGCTCTTGAGAAACCTACTCTCAGGAGAAGGAGGCAACCAAATTCGGCGAAAAAACGTCTAAAACGATTCCTTCAAGAGGGGTTAGACTATCCCACAGCCTTGAAAAAGGCACTTGAGGGAAAAAAAGGGGACAAGGAAGACCCGAACCCGGGAAGTGGACGGAGACAACTGTCCACTATTCGGGAGCAGGAAGACCGCCCCTCCACCAGCAGATTACAGGGCGGAAAACGCACACGATCTGACGGCAGCACACCTGAACAACAGGCAAAGAAGCACAGGGCTGGAACAACCACCCCTGGCTTATCCTATGGGGCGGCACTGCGGGGCATTAGAGTTGGTATAATCCACACTGATGCCTCGGCTGCCTCATTGGATAACAGTCAAACTAGGCTGATACAGAACGCCATAATGACGTCTGTAGACAAGCTCACGGAAGACGGACCTCAAGTCCGCTTCCTGGGATGTGCAGCTAGGCCAGGCTGGCTGCAAGTGACTTGCGCTGACGACGCGAACATGACATAGCTTAAGAACGTAGTAACCGTCCTGAAGCCATGGGAAGGTGCTCAACTAAAAGCCGTCAGCGGAGTCGACATGCCAAAACCACATATATGCATCGCATACATACCCGATGATAACGACAAACGGTTGACATAGGAAGTGGTTCTTACAAGACTGCGGAATATGAACCGCAGTCTAAACACCCGGGAGTGGACAATTCTACACCGGAAAGAATCAGGTCCAGGACAAACCTGGATATTCGCCATTGATGACGAATCAATGGCGACTCTGAAGGGGATGGACTTCAGACCCTTCTTTGGATTTGGACAGGTCCAATTCCGTCCTAAGCCACGGGGGGAACGGAGAGACGCCCCACATGAACAGGAGGCTGGCACTTCCGCCGAAACCCCTCAGGAGGAAGCTGAAGGCAGGGTTGATCCTGTCTTCACAGGAGCTTCTAAACCTGAGACCGGATTGGTGGAGGCAACAGCTTCAACATCGGGTGGCAGAGAGGGAGCCAAATCCCTCTAAAAAAATGTCGCACCTCGACCAGGCCCCCTGAAACGGAAAGGAAAGTCCAAGGGGGGTAGGGCCCCCTTGG
This sequence comes from Pissodes strobi, assembly GCA_016904865.1. NCBI lineage: Eukaryota > Metazoa > Arthropoda > Insecta > Coleoptera > Curculionidae > Pissodes > Pissodes strobi. The sequence continues at coordinate 22,159 of JAEQML010038104.1, forward strand.
ATGAGCAGACTGGGAAGAAAAGTGGAAAATAAGACCAATTTTCTGCAGGCCAATCTGCAACATGCCAAGGCTGCTTCATACATCCTTGGCAAAACTTTTAATGAAGGGCGGGTAGATATCGCCCTTCTTCCAGGAACCCTGGCTATCAACCACAGGCCAAATACGAGGCCTAGGTAATACATCAGGTAAGATAATTTGCTCTGGAATCTTAATCAAAAACAACATAAAATTTTTCAAAATTTGACAGCGCTTGTCAAAATACCCATGGGACAGGGCACAAGGGATATGATCGTTTGCTCTGCCTACTTTCCTGGGGACGCTAAAGCAAACCAACCTCCTCCAATTGAAGTGCGGAACTTGGTCGCCTACAGTCGGAGGAAGAACATCCATCTATTGGTTGGATGTGATGCCAATGCGCACCATGCAGTGTGGGGCAGCACGGACACCAACCAAAGAGGTGAGTCATTATACAATTATTTACTAGGGGAGGGGCTGGTTGTTAATAACAGGGGCTCTGAACCAACCTTTGTAACTGCCAATAGGCAGGAGGTATTAGATCTAACGATCAGTGATAATATCTTTTCTACAAGAATGTCAGATTGGATAGTGTCATTAGAGCCCTCGTGCTCTGATCATAGACATATTATCTTCAATCTGAAAACAGGGGAAAGACCCATCTTTGAATACAGGGATCCTAAGTGCACTGATTGGGCTGGTTTTAGTCTTACCCTTCAGGAGCAGATGCGGACCTCTATTGCAAAGATATCAAATCGTGATGAGATTGAGCTGGCCTCGGAGCAACTGAGGACAGCCATAAATACGGCTTATCATGAAAACTGTCCAGTCAAGACTAAAAGGGACAACAGAGGAACCACTTGGTGGAACAACTCCCTTGACAAACAAAGGAAGGAGGTTCGTAAACTCTTTAATAGAGCTAAAGAGACCGGCACATGGGATCAATGCAGAACTGCTCTGACGAACTACAACAAAGCCATCAGAGAGGCAAAAAGGAATTCATGGGAAACCTTCTGCCAGGGCATAACAGATGCACCTGGCAGTGCAAGGATCCATAGAATCCTCTCTAGAGAACCCGTTCAGGAGTTAGGATCGCTAAAACGACCTGACGGATCCTTTACGGAATCTGGCATGGAGACGTTGGAGCTTCTGGCTAGGACTCATTTCCCGGGATGTCGGATTTTGCATAATGATGAGGAGGAGCCTGTTTGGGACCGAGCAAATCGGCCAAAAGCGGGCGACTGGATTGTCCCCAAGAATATCATTAATGCATCAACAATTAAAAGTGCTATTCTATCGTTTCAGCCTTTTAAATCACCTGGTGAGGACGGAATATTTCCAGCACTGCTGCAGAACGGTCTGGAAGTATTAACACCATTCTTAATCAAACTTTTTAGAGCCAGCCTAGCGAGTAATTATATACCTAGCAGCTGGACTAAATTAAGGGTGGTGTATATCCCAAAAATGGGACGTAGGGAATCAACACCTAACTCATGGAGACCTATAAGTCTGACCTCCTTTCTGTTGAAATGCATGGAAAAGATACTCGACGTGCACATTAGAACGGGTGCACTTGGTGAGTATCCACTGAATGCTCACCAATATGCGCATCAGACCGGCAAATCTACAGAACTAGCACTAAACAACCTTGTCGGGAACATAACACAAGCGTTCGAAAGCAAGACTATCGCGATGGGTGTGTTCTTAGACATCGAAGGAGCATTCAATAATGCATTACCAAACTCCTTATACACAGCATTAGCTGAAAGAGGGGTTGAACCACAAATAAGGAACTGGATCGGAAGTATGTTAAACTGCAGAGTGGGCACAACAACCCTACAGGGGGAGAGCTACAGATTCAGGGCTGTTAGAGGAAGTACGCAGGGCGGGGTTTTGTCGCCCCTTCTGTGGTCTCTCCTGATGGATGGTCTGCTGGCGGTCCTCTCGCTGTGGGATGTGGAGGTGCAGGCATACGCGGATGATCTAGTAATATTGATAAGAAGCGACTTGCAAAGAACTATTTCAGAGGATCTGCAAGAGGTGCTAACCGTGGTCTATGACTGGTGTGAAAGGGAACAACTATCTGTGAACCCACACAAAACAGTTATAGTACCGTTCACAAGGAAGAAAAGGCTGGAAGACCTAAGACCACCTTCACTCAAAGGAGAAACTATCCCATTTGCGAATACAGTGAAGTATCTGGGAATTACCTTAGATAAAACACTTAACTGGAATGCGCATCTGGATAAAATTGCCGCAAAAGCGAAACTGTCATTATGGACCTGCAGACGCATTTGCGGCAAAACATGGGGCATACATCCAAAACAAATGCACTGGCTCTATATCGCGGTTATAAGACCAATGATAACATATGGGGCAGTAGCTTGGTACTCTAAGAGCTTACAGAGCTCCGCGAGAATCAAATTATCTACCTTATAAAGACAAGCGTGTCTGGCAATTAGTGCCGCTTTCGGCACTACACCCACGGCAGCGCTTGAGTGTCTTCTAAATCTGCCACCTCTTCAAATAGTGCTGGAGAGGGAGGCTAGATGGGCGACGTATAGATTGACACAGGCGGTGATCAACAATCCGCAGGCGATCATCATGGTGCCCAACAGGCTGGAAAATGCCAATGAGCGGGACAGTGTGTTGGGTCTACCATCAGATGTTATGCCTACCAAAACCACCTATTACCATGCCTATGACGTCCTCCTACCAGAGAGAAACGAATGGGCGAAGGACTCTGAAAATCTGAGAACAGAGAATAGTTGGTTCACTGACGGCTCCAAGACCAATGATGGCACGGGAGCCGCTGCATGGAATAAAAATGGTAAGGTTGAGCTTAAATGTTCCCTAGGCAAAGATCCAACCATTTTTCAGGCTGAAGTTAAGGCCATTGATATGACTGCACAGTGGCTCATCGATAGAAACTGGAAAGGCAAGTCATTCAAAATTTTCTCGGACAGTCAAGCAGCTCTAAAAGCTCTTGATTCTAGCCGTTGTTCATCCAAGACAGTATGGAACTGCCAGGAACTTCTCACCAAACTAGAGAGAGAAAACAAACTTACACTGATCTGGATACCTGGACATACAGGATATGAAGGCAACGAAAATGCTCTTGCGAAGCAAGCGGCCGCAACGGCCTTCATAGGACCAGAACCAGTACTGGGAATAGCTTATAACACAGCTAAAGAAGCCCTCTCCAGGTGGATACAAAATCATTTGTAGATAAATGGAGAGAGTTACCAGGCCTAACTCATTCAAAGTTGGCGGTGAATCTGCCATCAGGAGTGAGAACCGGACAGCTTCTTCAACTTGGCCGGCAGCAGGTAACAGGCTGTAGTTGGCATGTACACTGGCCATTGTCGGCTAAGAAGCCACATGAACAAGATAGGGCTCTCCGAAGAAACGGAATGCCGCTTGTGCTTGGAGGACGAAGAAACAATGGAGCATGTTATATGCCACTGTCCAGCAATGGAAAGAACCAGACAAACAGTCTTTGGAAATACTCAAATCACACTTGCAGATTTGAAAACTATCCACCCCAGAAAGCTGTTCGATTTCTTGAAAAGGATCGAACCTCTGGCCTAGTGGAAAACACAGATGTGAGCCACAATAGACCAAGGGTCGCAGTGGAGGGTCCTATTTGGACCCACTCACGTGTACAAATACAATAAGTTAGTTTTAATAAACAAGAGAGTTCTAAATATATACATGGAAATGTCATTATACCCCTAGCCCTGAAATAAGGTTTGCAGCTTTCCATGAACTTAAATCCAAACAGAGATCTGATAGCACGCTTCTGAGCAACAAAAACCCTTCCCCCATCAGTACAATTGCCCCATTGACATTGTAAGTGAGACGACTATACACCAGGGCATAATAAACATTTCCAACTTATTTTTTAAACGAGATATCGCAAAATAGCGTGCAGACACTGTCCTCACCACAAAGTCCACATGTACTCTCCAGGAGAAGATATCATCCAGACAGACTCCAAGAAATCTTGTATGGGTGACACAGGACAGATGATCAACAATAACTGCAGGAACACTTGGTCTTGACCGAAAATGCACGTAAACCGATTTATCAGCATTCAGCACCAAATTGTTCTCTGAACACCAACTGTCAAACAGAGCACAAACATTGCTAATTCTAGATTTCAGCTTCTCAGGTGTCTGAGCTGAAACCATCACAGTTGTGTCATCTGCAAATAGGGTGACAGTTCCAAGGTTAACAAGGTCAACATCATTTATAAAGACCAAAAAAGGCAAGGATCCCAGCACACATCCCTGAGGAACTCCCATGTCGACATCAAAAAATCAGAACGTTCGCCCCCCACCTCAACACAAAACATACGGTTTATCAGGAAGATCCCAGCAAATTGAAAATTGGCCCCCGGAAACCATTGGCACACAACTTACTCAAAACAAAATCAATCAATAAACTTGTTCAAGCAACCCGGCAGCTGCACTCTCCGTCGACCTCCCCGGCAGGAAGCCATGTTGTGCCCTGCCCAGGACGTCATACTGATTCACAAACTCCATCACTCTGTCATACACAATCCTTTCAAAGATTTTTGAGATTGCACTTAACACAGTGACAGGTCTATAATTTCCAATATTAAGAGGATCTTGCTTTTTAAATATTGGGGTTACTCTTCCTGCCTTAAGGAGAGAGGGAAATCAATATTTTTCATGGGATAGATTCTTCATGCTTTATTGTCTTTAAAACTCTAATAGGGATACTATCCAGGCCACAGCTATTTTTACTTTTGGCACACTGGATCACCCCTATAACCTCTTGAGGTTCAACTGGCCTCCACACAAAGCTCTTGGGAATCCGTCTCAGTGGCAGAGTACAATTGACTGAACGACTTGCTCCAAACTTAGCCATGAGACAATCCTCGGCAACAGTTGAAAAATATCTACCAAATGCGCTGACAACCTGTCCACTATACACAACCAGCCCACCATTCATGCAGAGATTAATATTATTCACTTCTAGACCTGTCCAAATATTGGTTTACTATATTCCACACAGTTTTTGACTTGTTTCCGCTATTAGCTATCACATTACCAAAGTACATATTTTTACATCTGTTAATAAGCTCATTGTGTTGTTTTTTTTTCTAAGTTTATACAGTTGAAGAACTCTCAAATCACAAACTTGTTTGAATAACCAGAATAAATCCTTTAGCTTTCTATTGCTAGTCACAACCTCTGGGTTCAACCATTTAATTTGTTTAATTTTTTTGGATGAATTTGTTTTTAAAGGACAGTTTGCCTCAATTGCCCTTATCAAAATTTAAAAAAACTCAGCATATTAAAACTGGCTTCATATACAGGATCAAAGCTTACATTTAGTAAAAATGACCTCAACATATTTAAATTAAATTCAGGCAAAGACCTATAGTTACAATGACCCACAGAAACAACTCTAGACACACTCTCACCTGTATCATAAACATGCAGCATAGCCAAGTGATCACCCAAATTAGCCTGAACAATCCTTGTACACTGATTAATAATTACATTTCTATTTGAAGCAATATAATCCAATTTAGACACGGTCAATGATTTGTTTTTATTCAATTGAGTTCTGGTAGGTTTATCAGATGTAATATTACGATTAAAGCTATGAAACAGATCAAATAACAGACTCTTATTCCTACCAGCCTCCAAAGCATTTATGTTGAGATCACCCCAAAGATATATAGTTGTATTAATGTTACAATAACTTCTCAAAAAATTCACAGTTTTCAAGGAAAATCCTAAAGTCACCATTTGGTGGCCGGGAAATACATATTTCAACATTTCCAAGCTCAAAACTGCAAGCACACATCTCTACATGGAGTTCAATGGACAAGTTTTTGCAATTAATAACTTTTGGTAAAGTGCCCTCTTTAAATGGCTGAACCTCCACGAATAGATGCACTCCTACAGAAGGCAGTAGCCACCCTATACCCATGAAATCCAGACAAATTTATAAATTCCTCTTTACATCATTGCTCTGTTATACATATTACCATGGGTTTCTGTTCATTTACAAGTAATTCAAGATTGTTAATTTTATTGGAGATTCCTTGAACGTTTACACATATTAAGCCAAAAGGTAATCCTTTCTTTACGTTTGAGTAATGTGGACGAACTATGTTATTTGTCTCTACTCCTGTCTCCTGCTCTATTCTCTGGGTGATCTGATGTAAACTTAATATCTCCTGTTGCTCCATTGGCGCCACGGAAAATTAGCTCTGTCACCATTAAATCCGTTATTTTGATATCTCCTCTGACAATGATTAAATCTGAAAGGCTTCAAGTCAATATTGACTGGCCAGTTGTTGGAATTCAAAACAGTATTTGATGACTCCGTTGATACTGCAATCTTAAAGCTTGCTGAACAACTCTTTTGTCTGTTATCTAGTTTCTCACAAGCCAAGACATTTATTGCAAAATCCCTCAAGTGCAACTCCATTTGCTCAACAGTTGTTTCAGGCTTGAGATTTCCAACGAAAAACCAGGATCGTTCTTCAGCTGCCTCGAAACCAGATATATGGTCATTACTTCCTCTAATATTTTTAAGGTTAGGTGCCTCTACAGATTTAAGTGGTTTAACAGGCTCAATAATACTATGCATGGTTGATGAAACAGCATTCCGGACCTGAACCCTGGTCACGCTTGGCATGTTTATGTTTATGTGGCATCGGTATTTGCAACAGATGACTGGTTAGTATTGGAGTTGTTTTCCATTCTATTGCGAGTTTGACTGTGGTGGTTACTACTACTATCTTGTTTTATTGTTTAAGTTACCCACACCACAGCCCTGACTGGATCTGACAGTGGAAAGTGAAGATGAAATAATACTCTGAGGTGGTTGGCATAATAAACTGGACTCCCGTCCACTCATTAATGTGTCGCCAGAGATCAATTGCATCAAAACCTTAACAAGCTCTTTGTTTAATTGGTAAATGTTCAGTGTTACAGATTCTAGTTTCTCTCCCAATTTTTTCTCAAACTTGACAAGTGACTCAGGAACAATGGATTGCACAGTGTCAATTGAGATTCGATCCAGGTCTTTAGGGTTTTGCTCTTGTCTTGCTTTGTTGGCATGACTCTCTAAGCACTCCTTACACCAGACTAAAACCATCTTTTTTTGGGCCAGAGCGCAGCGAATTTCTTGAGCCGATATTCCACTGCAAGACTTGCAGGAAATGGGCTTACATCGGCTGCAATGAAAGCCAAATAGCAGATTTTTATGCTCCTTAAATTGCCTCACATGTATCGCAAATAAGCTCAACCAATTTCTTTTCTTGACTACCCATTATTGGCAATAAGCAGTAAGAAAGAGAGAAAATTTCTAGACTTGGCAACAATGCCTGTTTGTTGACCTTCCAAAGAGTAACAGATGTTTGTTTACACTTTATTCTTAATGAAAATTTGTTGCTAGATTGCTTAGCATTCTCTTCCACAGTAAAAACACGTTAAACTCCACCACACCACACACTTTTCACCATTTAAAATGATTTTAAAACACCCAAATACTTATATCGGAGATAAACAATGACGCCCCCGGCAATGTTACCAAGAACAAAAAAAATATTATTTAATTTGTGCTTTTTAACAGACAATTTAAGGTAATAGTGAAATAAATGGATTGCGTTGAAGTGTGAATCTGCAACGTCTTTGTCCTTATATAATTTGCATTTGTCATTCAGCTGGACTTATCCGACTTTCGATTGTTTTTGCTTTCATTTCTTAAAGAAAGATTACTCAGAAATAATAATCAAAAGTAGCATTAGTGCATTTTAATTAAATTTCTGTAAAGTCAACTTAATCAATAATTGAAAGCCTTTACAACTAATAATGATAATAAATATTTGTTTATATTAAATTTAATAAATGGCAAGGAAGAATCATAGTCTGTTTGGTCATTAAGTTTTACAATGTTATTTCTTTTAGTGCTAATGATTCGTATTGTCTGTAAGAAAAATATATAACAAAACCAAATAAATGACATTTTGAGTTATATGCAAGTACCTATTCGAGCCTCCAAACTGTGAAGAAATAAAGAAAAATAAAAAATGATTAATTTGAATTTGGCGGGCAAATGGCAGCGTCCGTCACGTGCGCCATCTGCGTTCGCTTGCCTTGAAGACAGACAAAGAAGGCAAGGAAGCTTTGTCTCTCTCGGATGATTTATTAGCATTGAGTTGCGCGTCTCTCCCTTGTATCTGCTATAGGTTGCAACGATATAAAATTCAATTTCCAAACAACCAAACTATAAATATAATATTTAATAACATTATATATAATGACCACTGAAGAACAACCTTATCAACATATGCTAGAACTAAAACTGTACTATATAGTACAACACAGTTTTATCCACAATACTGAAACACCTATGTATTTATACAAGTCTAGGTACTTGATGAGGGTATAGCGCATAACAAACTTAACTACAAGGCAATTCAAATACTTACACAACACAAGGGCGAACTCTGGATCTGTAAGCAAACTTCTTGCTTTCGTCATATATCTGAGTAGCTAATTCACGGGTAGGCGCTAAAACAAGCCCGAGTGGGAATTGCTTGCGACGGCTTCTTCCTTGTTGAATGTTCGGGGGTCCATCCTCGTACATCTGATTGAGAATAGGAACAAGGAACGCCGCAGTTTTGCCTGAGCCTGTCTGAGCACAGGCCATGACATCACGTCTTGCCAAAATTATCGGAATTGCGTATTTCTGCACAGGCGTTGGAGAATCGTATCGAGTAGCAGCGATGTTACTACGTATAATCTCTGTCAACTGTACTTCTTCAAACTAAAAAAAAAATAAACACTAATTATTGAACAATCACTCATAGACGAAATAAAATGTCCTGAACAATTAACCTTCATGAAAACAATCAATTAATGTATTGCTTTGACTTATTAAATTAACAAAAATTCATATAATTTGAAATACCTAAGCGATTTGGGCTTTGAGGTCAAAAAACTAAATATAGTTGTGACCAAATGTTATATTTTGTATAATTATCAGTCCGCAGATATATAAATTATTTAAATATAGACTTACAGATGCAATGTGACTCGGGACTTTCTCGCCGGTTGCTTCAACAGGTATATCTTCATATTTACTAAAGTTGATACCAGTATTGCCAGCACCGAACAACTCCGTTTCAAGACGCTCATCCCGTGCCAATGGAATAGTCCAGTCGTTGTCATTACGCCTTTCTCTGTTTTCGTTCCACCGGCCTCCACCGCCGCCTCCACCGCCGCTACTTGTGTTGTTATCACTCCAACGTTCTCCTCCTCTTGGTCGCTCCGGTTCTTGCCACCGATCATTACGGGGTAAATCGCGTTCTCTAAAAACAAATAAATATAATGATTTATTTCTACGATTGTCATAAACTACTAGTTTCAAGATGGCGTCGGTAAACGACGTGCCCGAGTTTGATCTTTGATCCAACAGAAAACGGGTATTTTGCCTGTTGCAAGAAGAAACTAAATAGTTGTGTTGTGTGTATAACGTGTGGGAAAGTGTTTCATCCATCCTGCGCTGCAAGAGACTGGAAAGAAAAGGTAAAAATCTTAGGAAAAACACGATTAGTATGTTCAGAACATGACGTGGGTCAAAGTACAAAACACGTTTCAACTGAAAATAGCAAGGAAAATGACATCGAAATTGTCTACCTCAAGATATTAGTGGACGAATTAAGAAGTAAAAAACCAAATCCTTGAAGAAAATAACTCTCTGCTGAAAGAAAAAAATGTGTGATTTAGAAAAGTAAATGAAAATGTAATGGTAAACAAAGAACAAAAACAAACCACGACGCGGGAAGAAGTGACGGAAAACGGTTCGTCTTCGCCTTCACCTTGGCAGCGACTACCAAAACCAGACGGCAAAGTAGCAACAGAATCGTAGACCGTTGCTAAAACGCATCGTGCACCGAAACAACCAAACAAATCACCGATGAAATCGCCCATCTCTAAAATTGTGGAGGAGGGATCTGGAATGACAGATGTAAGAAGTGAGGTTAAGGAAGATGTAAACAAAGCCGAAACAAATGTTTGCAGTTCCGGAAACAATGGAAGCAGAAAGAAGTCTGAAAATGACGATACAGAGGTACTTTCTCAAGACACTTTGACAACCGTACATAGGCGTAGAAACCATAGACAAAACATAGATCCTCGAAGCAGACCCAGACCGATTCAGGGTAGCAATGAGGGCACCGAGCAGTTGAAAATAGCCACTATCTACCCCTCGCTCTTTGTATCTGGTTTCACACCTGATACGGAGCCACAAGGTCTCATAAACTACTCAAAAAAACAATGGCAGGGAAAACATTACATGTGAGAAAATTAAGACCGAAAAAAGACAAAGCATTCAGCTGTTTTAAACTTGGCGTTTTAAAGGAAGACAGATATCATTCTAAATGCAGCTTTCTGGCCAAAACGGGTAAGTATAAATTATTTTTTAAACCTGAAGAGAGTGGTATCCCAAAGGAAGTAGATAACAGTGAAGACAAAACCTGTTTTAGTATTGTACATTGCAATGTGAGATCTCTAAGAAGCAAAATACATCAGCTGGATACATTCCTGGTAGACAAGTTATACACCATAGTAGCTTTCTCGGAGCACTGGTTAATAGCAGAAGAACTACAAACTCTTAACATTCAGGGTTATGAACTGATCAGTTACACAGCAAGAAGTGGATCCAGAGGAGGAGGTTTTCTTGAATAAAAATCTCAAGTTGGAAACCACAAATGTATTTAGTATTAATATTGAAAAATGTAGAGTTAACATGTGTTTTAGTTACACAATATAATTTATATGTAATGGCTGTTTATAGGACTCCAAATGGCTGCTTTGGCACTTTCCTGGATGCTCTGGAATCTGCATTGCGGAGCACAGTAGGAATATTGTAGTGGCGGGTGACTTCAACGTTTTGTTCAACTCATAAGAGAAGCAGGTTACACGTGTGACCTCTTTGAGAGCTATGGTTTTCAAAAAACGAGAAACGAGCCAACTCGCGGGGAAGCCTGCAACGACAACGTTTTCATGAACTTCATTCCAGATTCAATTGAGGCGCAGACTGTGGAAATGAACATGTCTGACCATCGTGGGACTGTAGTATCCTTTAAGCTAATAACTAATAAGCCCAATGAAACTGTCAAAACATCTTTTAGGCCAATCACACAGAGGGGTATGCTCAATTTTTACAATATCGTGGAATCCCCCCGATGGGATTTTATCGAAGCTACTAATATCACGATAAACGATAAATTCATTCAATTTGTGGAACTTTTATGCGATGCTTATGTGCAATCCTTCCTAGAGAGGACATACTGTGCTGGGACACCAAGACTGAACAGAGTGGAGTGGTTCAATGACTCACTGCGCCGTATGAGAGAACAATTACATTTTGTGGGGGAAGTTTACAGACAGTTCAACACTCCAGGTAATCGGAAGGAGTATTATGATCTCAGGAGAACTTACTGGCAAACAATCAAGGAACATAAACGCTTAGCCAATGACAATATGATCAACACTACGAAAAACTTCATAAAGTGTATGTTGAACATCATCAACAATAATAGAGGTCAGCAAAAGGAGAATGCAACTACATCCATTGAGCCGGATGCATTTAATATGTTCTTCACCAGTATAGCCCATACTCTCAAGGAAAATATACCTAGAACAGAAATGGACCCCCTTCAATATCTGGAAAATATACAGAGGCCTGGTGTGACTTTTTCACTTGGACATGTCACATATACAACGAAGTAAGGGATGTAATAAACAGTCTTAAGAATAAAAACAGTACAAATATATATGGATTCTCAGTCAAAGTCATTAAATCAATAAAAAACTTGATCATCATACCACTTACAAAACTAATCAATAGATGCTTTGACAAAGGAATTTTCCCTGATGCCCTGAAGACAGCCATGGTTGTACCTATTTATAAGAAAGGTGATAAGGAGGAAATATCAAACTATCGCCCAATTTATCTGCTCCCTATATCGTCAAAAGTTGTAGGAAAATGCATCTCCCGGAGAATCACTCACTACTTTGAGAGCAACGTCTTATTCTCAAATTGCCAGGTTGGATTTAGAGAAGGCAGGAGCACTGTTCTTGGCATCCAGAACTTCCTCTCCAAGATTATGGATGCATTTGAGGGCCGACACTATCACATTGCCAGATGTGTTTCCCATGGAATCTTAATAAATAAACTCAAGTGCTATGGATTTGATCGGACTAGCATAAAGCGGCTGGAGTCATACCTAGAAAACCGTAGGCAGATTGTCAGGGTGGGTGGAGTTTCGTCGAGGGAGAAAATCGTTGATGTAGGAGTCCCACAGGGATCAGTATTGGGACCCATTATTTTCTTAATCTATGTAAATGACCTACCATCACAGGAGCCCACTTCGGGGTACACTCTCTTCGCCGACCACACGACACTCAGTCTGATGAAATTGAAGCTGTGATGTGGGAGGCACAATCAAGGGCAGAAGAGTGGTTTGCAACCAACGAACTGCTGTTAAATGTTGATAAAACACAAAAAATTATTTTTACCCTGCGCGACCTTGGGGGAGGTGAAAACCAGGAGAGTGCCAAGTTTCTAGGGGTGCATCTGGATCCAAAGCTGAAATGGGATGTTCATGCTAACAGTGTCTGTGGAAGACTGATAAGTTGTGTGTTCTTGCTGAGAAGTATGGTGGACTGCGTGTCAGATGGGACACTCCTGGCCGCCTATCATGCTCAGTTTCACTCAGTAATGACATATGCTATCGCGGTGTGGGGTGGGGCGTCGTCTGTGGACAGGGTGTTCGCGCTGCAGTGAAAAGTCATTAGAATTCTGGCACACCTTGTGTTCCGGGAGGATTGTAGAAATGCTTTCCATCAACTGGGCATCCTCACCTTTCCGGCAGTATTTATAATGGAAAACTTACTTTTCATAAAGTGAGATCAGTTTCACGACACATGGGGACGTTCATGACTATTGTACCAGAGCCAGACAAAACATAGCGCCTATTTATGGCAGACTGGCTAAGTGTCAAAGCAGACCAGATTTTACGGTTGTGAAGCTGTTGAATAAATTACCTGTTCCTGTTAGACCTCGAGGACACAGGTATTTTAGAAAAGAACTAAAATTGTTTTTAACTAGATATATATTCTATAGCATAAATGAGTTTTTGAATTTTGATATGAGTAGATATAATTTTAACGTATAAACCTGTGTTGTCATTTTAACGTATGAATTTTATGGATAATTTTAATATGTAAACCTGTGTTGATATTTAATGTATAAATTTTATGTAGAAATGTTGGTCCCAATACTCATTTTACTTGACAGATTATCATATGTAGGATGATTTATAATATATTAACTAATTCAACCATTTTCTGACCTGTGTAAACATTATACCTATGTAATTTGCATTAATAAACTATTTTGAATAATATGTAGTGTAGCACTTCACTTACTATACATCATTGTCTTTAAACAGTTGTGAAGGTAATAAAAACAAAACAAAATAGATTGGGTTTTGGTTCAGTCTTTTATATGCTATTACTAACGTCAACTTTCAATAATCAATGTCAACTAATTCATGGAAAAAAAATAAAATAAAGCTTTGGACGCATGGCATGAAAATAATTTGATTTAGAAAAAAATGAGCGAGCCTGCTAGTACTCGAGACACTGATGTGTACATGCGTAACATGTACATGTAGCATATACTATATCGACATTGTAACAGTCCGATTTTGCCAGTGTCAAATATTTTTGAATTTCATTTATACGCCGCATTTAGAAAAAAAAAGATGCTGTATTTTGCACTCATCGGTTTATTAATGCTAAATTTATGGATTCGATTTGCTGACAATACGCTTGAAATTGCCGCCTTTCTTAATGTAAATTAACTCTATTCTAAGTATGGGTTAACGATATATTTGTATTAGCATTTATAACACGTAGTGACTATATTTATTTTAGTTGATAAACGAAGCACATTGTTATTAGGGTAGCTTGGCTTGATTTATGTTACATTACCGTAGAACGGCCGGCGAACCGATTTATATTTTTAAGAATTCTGTTAATAAAACCCGCCTTTACGCTTCATTAGACTCGTAGATTCATATTTTATTGTCGGTTTGAATATTTCATAACTTTTTGTAACCCCTTGGTTGCCGGACTCCAATCACCGGCCGATCATTTTAGAGATCGTTAGATCGTTTTGGGACCTCTGCTTTTTATATTTATCTCTTTCCACCCGACATGCTGAACTTTTTGTAACCTTCGGTTGTTAGTTCCGAGTAAAAGGAATGTACTATTTCTTATAATTGCACCTGTCGATTTAATTTTTTAAAAGTTTACCGTTTTGTTAGGGAATATTCTCTGGTGTTTCTTGAACCATTTAGTTTCAGTGCATTAATTGTGGCTTCCGCTGTCGATTACCATCATAATAAACGAGAACTAAGTCGTTTATTATCTTAGAATTATTCCTTGTATCGAAATCACTTGGCATGTTTCAGCCCATCACTACTTGCTGATTTGACGTAGCGTTTAATCTCGTGGAAGGAGAAAGGCAAATTGACGGAAACGAATCGAGAGTCCTTCTAATTAGACCGTTCGGCGAGAAGAGAAGCTTTCTGTTTGAGTGCAGTCAGACTCCACATTTAGTTTTGTGATTTAATTCCATCCATTCATTGGGGATATATCGTGGTTGCTCTTTGTGTTTTGACACGACCGATTTTTCGGGATCTAAATACTGTACTAGGTAAGCATTTTCTCTGGAATTTTTTTCCCTTTGCCTGTGAAGCACGCGGACGACGCCATGACGCTAATGGTTTTTTTTCCTTATATCTAGAGGCTTTCAAGTTCGTGGAATAAGACCGAGACCGTCGAATTTCCCGTACCCTCACAGACGATCGAGATAATTATTGCTACAGTTTTTTTGCCTAAATTAAAGATTTAATTGCTTTATCTGTGTTAACCTTTTTTGTGCCTCGTCCACCATTTGCTTTGCGTCCCATGCGTTATCTTATCTGCTCCATTTTATCAAATCTGAATTTTTATTTTAATGTAACTTGAGATTGATCATATGGGGAAGTTTATATTTTCTTTTAGGGGCGACTCATACATATCTTTGTTATATTCAAGTTGTCTGTACCTTAGTTTTTTATTTGCTGATCGTCATTGAAAATTCATTGATAATTTTTGGGGAGATTTGTTTTATAAAGAAAATATATTTATGCAAGGGGGGTTATAGTTTTTTATCCAAGTAAGGGGGCTTTTTCTAATGCGTACTGTGTTATTTCAGGGATTTACTAGCAGGCTAGAAGCAGGATTTACTAGCGGGCCACCACTTCAAATACCAGGCTACCACTTGTTCTACCAGGCTATAGAACCACCAGGCTACCACTTTTACTAGGGGGCTGCCAGTTCGATTACGTGGCTACAAGTCCCGTCTCTGGGCCCCTTTTATTGGCGAGTCATTTGCTAGTTTCACCCTCAGGGCCAGTGCCCTAGCAGTACCAACAGGTGCCCAGCACCTTTACCAGAGTTCCTAGCAGTACCAACAGGTGCCCGGCACCTTTACCAGAGTTCGACGGATCTAAGTGATATCGTACAGAAGCTTAAGTTAATTTACTCATTTATTATTATTAATCGCTCTGAATTTTCTTTCTTTATAATGTAAATCAAGCATTGACAGTCGGGCTTTCAATAGTTTTATTCTAATTTTATTCCTTTTATTAATTTATCGAGTCATTTGATTTAATTATTGTGGTAGTTCATTGCTACATATTATTATTGCTACATTCAAAATCGGTGCAGCTATTAGCGCACGCATACCTAGATGTAATTAGCTTAGTTAACATCAAAGTGATCACTTCAGTTTAGTGCATTTAGTTGTAAGGCATACAGTATCGAGTATTAACAACAGAATTGGTCTCCGCAAAATCACCATATTGTACCAATTATTAGTTAAATTTAATAGTCATTTGACATTCTTTTGTCTTTAACTTGCCATTTTACTTCAGATAAATTGTTGCCGTGTTTTCAAAAAAAAAAAGAACTTGGTAGCAAATATATTGTTCCTTAAATTTTAGATTGTGTTTTGTTGTTAAGGTAAGGTTGAGTTAGTTGATTTAATACGTGGGCCTAGCCACCCTGCACAACACCAGCGGAGCTTTTTCAGTTTAGTTGGACAGAACTGGTGGCGCTCTAACGACCCCACTACCGGGGCCGGGCACTTGCAATACGACTCTCCGGGGCTAGGTTTCCTTTTAATTCAAATATTTACTTTTGACTTCAAGAAGAAAAACATGTTGCAACATGCACAAATATTTGAGCCGTTTACACATTTCCGTCCTCATCCGCTTGAACATTTCCGTCCCATTTGCCGAGATTTACCCTCATACCGCCGCGTAAGATGTTTACACATCAAAAAAACACAGTTGAAAAGCTTTCAGTAGGTTAGTGGAATTTATGAATGTATGGCCTATTTTAAAATTGTGTTGGAAAATGTGCAGATGCCCTAACTTACTTTAAATTTAACAGTCTACATATAGTGTTTCGGTAATCGTAAGAATAATTTAGCTAGAAAAGACGAAAGGGTATTATCGGTACGGGATGACATATTGGCTGCAATGAAAAACTCTGTGTATTAATCGTTTCGCGAACAAAAATTAAAACTCAAGCGCGAGTGCTCGACCAATATTTCAAAATGTTTTCCTGAAGGGAAGTATAGTGCTTTAGACGTGAAAAATCCTGATCATTACAGTACCTTTAAGGTATGTATTAATTCTACAAATGTGGAAGCCACAATGAACCCGGAAAATTGACCGGCAGGTTATGTTGCCAACTTTTTTCAGAAGAGAAAATCGGCAGAGACCACATGATGAATACTGGAAACTCTCAAATGGTTCTCTTCTTCGAGTCGAGATAAAACAGCGTTTGCCACCGCTGCGAACACTTTCTGAACTGATTGATATATTACGTTAAGCTCCATTTTTATTAAACTTATTATTACCTATTTTTTAGTCTGTTAGCTGACTAGTTACTAAACTGTCCATGGCAGGCAAATTAAAGTTAAAACAAGTTTGCTGTTAAATACCCAAACATAACATCATCCAAATGAATACAGCAGAGAGACATATTTCATAAGGATAAATGTAAAAAATATGGGTAACAGGTGACAAACTGATATTTTTGTCCTATTGGGTTAATGTCTGTCTTGCTTGTTTATAAAAAAATAATGGACATCTCGATACCTAAAGGCCACAAACATAAACATATTTACCTTTCCTGATTTCGAGAACCAGACCGACCCCAATCTTCACTTCGCTCATATGCTTCACCGTTCTGATCTCTTCTTCCGCGGGTGTTAAAATTAGAGAAGTCGCCACCACGGCTGTCGCGACTACCCGCGTTTCTGCTGTAGCCTCTACCGCCTGTAGATTCACCCCTATTGCTATTCCCTCCTCTAGATTCGCCTCTCTCACGATCGTATCCACTTGATTCTGGTTGAGCAGAGCCTCCACCACTGGCTGGTTTATTACGAAGATGAGGGGGAACGTACCGGCCGCTACCACTGCGGCTCTGCAAGTCCAGACCAGCAAACTGAAAATGTTTTAATAAATATAGATCGCTCAATCTGAATAAAGATGAAAAATTGGGAATACTATTTTAGAAGATAATTAAAACGATTCAAACATATCACAAAGGATACAACCAACATTTTATACTACCCAATGTATTATGTTGCGTGTATCAATTTCATATAGTCTTCGACACCGCAATATTTAATATAGTACTAATCTATTTGATTAATGGGGACATAAGCTCAATATCAAGGAATAACAAAAATTATTAAATTTATTTTATTAACAGTTAAAAGTTCAATATACAGTACAAGTACTTACTAGGGACCAACGCAATTACAGACAAAGACTGGTACTTCCTATTTATCTAATAATAATTAATAATTAGCAATGAAAAATTGTATAAGGTATTTTAAGCATATATTGTTGCTGATCTGCGGATAAATGGAGTTTTAAATTATATTATAGCTAAGTTGTTTTTAAAAAAGATTATAACTGTAGGGGTTGGCAATATTTTTGATACATCAATAAATATATCGATAGAGATATATATGATTTGAATGAAAAATCTTCGATTGCGCCAGGCATTGTTCTTCCTTGGTACTTAATCTTCAGATCTTCCAGTCAAGGCGCTTAACAGAACTTAACCTACAGAATCAAGATTTCATACCAATCAATTCAAGTCATTATAGTAAGAGGTTTCACTGATATCTGCAGTGATACTTTGGCCTATAATCTGAGCTTATAACTCTCATCGTATTTTATTTCCAATCTTCATATTTAATGATGTATATTATTTTTCCTTGGTAATTAATCTTCAGATCCTCCAGTCAGGGCGCTGAACAGAACTTAATCTACAGAATCAAGATATCATAATAATCTATTCAGGCCGTTAAAGTAAGAGATCACATTGATATTTGCAGTGATACTTTGGCCTATTACGGGTAGTTGTTACCTAATCTTAAATAAAGAAATAAGACAACTTCCCAATAAGAATAAATCAATCATTATCCTGAATTTAGTTGGATAATGGTTGTGGAGTCGAAATGTACACTCTTGAATTGCAACAGTGTATTCTTCAAACATGTACGTGCCATATCGGTAAAACGATAAGCTAGCTTGAACATGGGTTCCCAGGCGGACCGGCAACAGTGGCGATCTCATATTCCGATGGACGCCGGCTTCCTAGAGCGGGCGTCCATTTAGGGGTTCTAGATTTAGCATTGAATAATTCCTCTATTGAAACTATTTATTTTTTTGGCTATACCATAGCAGAGATTTTATTGAAACCGAAAGCGTTGTTGTCAAGTTTAGTTTGTCAGCAGTCATGAAGATCACATGCAGGGCTCCATTGAGCGGGCTGGTCAATCGAAGAAGGAAAATTAAACTAATCCGCTATTACAAGTGAGATACGTAGATGGTACATTCTATACGCTTATGGTACACACGGAGAAAAAATTAATTTCGAATGAGTTCCGATACTTTCAATTTCTTGGTAGAACGCAAATAAATAAATATAAATAAGTAAATTCTTTATTGTAGAAACACAAAGTATTTGTTACAAAGCTGTATACAGAGATAGAAAATTCATAAGAAAGGTCATCTATGTAGTCAACAATTCAAAGTAGCAAAGTAAAGTAAATAATACACAGCAGTAAACAACACAGACACTAACCTACATCTACAAGTTTTTATATATCTGCTCCTAATAAACCCGATAAGTGAGAAGTAAACAGTCTTAGATAATGACCTTCCCAACTCATTCGAGATTATGCGAACAGCATAACAGCTCCTGGCCAATTTACCACAGAGGACCTGAAGTTGATTTTAAAATTTTAATTTTTCGTCAATGTAGAGACCGAGAAACCTAATTGGCTGTTTTTTCTTATATTACCACCATCAAACATGATATTTTCAAAGTTAAACCTAAAAGTGAGGATATTAGTGTTATCTACATTAAGAAACAAACGAATTGCGTCGCACCACTCTTCGATCCTTCCTAAATCAGTTCCAACCATGTCACTGAGAGTATATTTATCACAGTGAGACCACGGCACAGTCGTGTCATCCGCGAACACTGTGAAAAGTCCTTGAATATTCAATAGAGTTAAGTGATTTATGTAGAGGAGAAAACGGAGGGGACCAAGCACAGGTCCTTGAGGTACCCCATGATCAATCCTGAGCAAGTTAGAGACTTTACCATTACATACAACTGTCTGACTTCTGTCCCCAAAGTACGACTCAAACCACCTCAGGGCAACATCCCTAAAACCATAGCGGGAGAGCTTGTCAAGCAGTATTCTATGATTGGCGCAATCAAATGCTTTAGAAAAATCCCAGAATACCGCTGCAGCCACATCTCCGTCATTCAAGCTTAAGTAGAGACTTTCCCAGAAGTGAAAAATTGCGCTCTTTGCCTCCTGAAAACCAAATTGATTCTTACTTAAGATATTGTTACGTTCTTCCCGTGGGTTCTTCACAGAATTACAACTTTGCTATTTTCAACTAATACTCTCTTTATTCACTACAACTGTATACAATTTAACACTCTATACTACTCTTAACTTTACAACTAATATCTATTCAACACTCAATGATTAACTGAACTGAACTAACTAACCGACTGACTAACATTCGCCTTAGGTCTGCTTATATATAATCTCCAATCTATCACGAATATTCGGGAAGTATTCCGACGCCACTCTATATGATCTCGACGAGGCCATCGAGATAATTCCAGTCCAGCGATCCTGATACTTCGCGACCGGCCGGGCGATGAGTCATACAGACAAAGAAGCGAGGGGCACGGCGGCTAGTTGTATAGGGTAGCACAAAAACGTTCGGATGGTTGTTAGGCTAGCCGTAACAATATTATGCTTTCTGAGATACTTCAAAACTCTTTCCTCGAGAATCCCCTCAACAATTTTGAACAGCGATGGGAGTAAATAAATGGGACGGAAATTTCCCGGGACATCTGAATCGCCCCCCTTATAAAGCGGCCTGACGACTGCAGTCTTTAAACTGGAAGAGAATTCCACACAGTCAAAGGATTCGTTTATTGCGTCAACCAAAAACCACACGAGCTCGCTCAGGAAGGGCCTCAAGCACTCTGATTGATATTTCATCGATTCCTGATGACTTTCTATTTTTAATTGAGTGAAAGACTCCCAAGAGTTCCGTCATATCCATGTGGGCCAAATAAAACGACTCAGAAATAGAGATTTGTCTTAAATAAGACATAGTATCTACTGTAGATTGGGGACCAGCAGTCAGAGTTTCAGCTATACTACAGTAAAATTCATTTAATATGTCACAGTCAAAAGGAACCTGATTACAAGAATTCAAATTGCCTCTTAACTCATTAACAGTATCCAATTTTCTTTTATTTTGTTACTTGCACAGTGCAACCTGCTCCTGTAGTAAGCTTCCTTGGCCATCTTTATTACCTTCCTGTAGATGCTTCTGTATTTATTACTTCCTAATAGTATGCAAAGATCTTAGGTTAGTGGAGGATCTCCTTATACCTACTGTGACTCATAGTTTTCTTCTCTTCTCTTTTATTTTACGCAAAGGGAAAGCTTTTTTAAAATTATATAGAACAACTTCATTAAAACCAGCCAAGAAATTCGAAGAATCAAGAACTTTCTGAAGTGCAATGTGCTATATATTCGGCCAAACCTAACCTATTTCAATGGTTTCACTTTGTTGATTGTGAATTTGACCAAAATAGACTCATGATCTGATCGCCCTGAGGGAGTAACTGTTGTGTCAGTATCTGTTTGGTCTGCAAACTTCAAATAAACATAATCAATTAGGCTTTCTGAGTATGCGGAAATGCGAGTTGGTTGACCAACCAGCATACGAAAATTCAAAGACAACAACATGTTCTTCAAACTCTAACAATCAGCCGATATCAACCAAATAATCAACATTAAAATCCCCAGAAATTATAACCCTGGAAGAATCCGAAATATTTGATAGAAGTATCTCAAGTCACTCTAAAAACTCTCTTCACACTATTGTTCGGTAACCTATAAATGCAAACTACATATAGATTTTGCGATCTGCAATACACAGTGGACCATTCAAATATACCTTTCTCTAGCAAGTGATCATACTTAGAATAACTTATTACGGGAAAGCTGTCCAAAAATAAATTTTTAAACAAGATCATAGTACCTCCATGACCTAACTGACTCCGACAACAAACCGATACTATTGAGTAACCCGGTATAAAACATGTCTCTTCGGGATTTAACCAATGCTCAGTCAACAACACGTTTATCAGAATCGATGCGGAAGGAAGATACAACAATGATATAGTTAAAAAAAAAACAGGATTTAGAAAGGCCTTATTTTGTCTTGTCTTATGTGTGTATATATATGGCTTCTGTTACTACTCGGACAATTTTCGATAGCCGGCCTTATGTTTTAATTAGTTGTCAGTCGAAAAATCGAAATATAGTTTTTTTTCTATGGTTTTTTCGATATATACGTATCGGTAAAACGGGTCCCGACATTCGGGCGCGTCCAATCGGGCGCGGCCACCTGGACGCGGCATACATAACAGATGCGTCAATTGTTTAATGTATATACTTCTGACATTTAGATAGATTCGATTAATGTTAGGCAGTTCAAGAAATTGATATACACATCGAGTTATTCGCTAGATAATTAAATAATATTTAAATACCATTAGTTTTTACAGCACTAGATAGTAAGTATATGTAAGTATCTGTAATAGGCACAAGCTGTCGACACTGTAATAAATAAATATAAAAGACCATATAACAAAAATCAGTCTTGTTCACTTTTTAGGATTTTGAAAGGTAGTATTGATACTCCTGATATCCCAAGTCAATTGCCCTTTCCAATACAACAAGTCTATGTAAGATCTAGGAAGGTCTTCTATCTGGACTTTGCTAGAACAAATCTATATAAGGACAGCCCTATATATCAGATGTGTAATTTATATAATGCATATGCATCTGATATGGATATCGATTCCACTAGTCTTTCTAAATTTAAGAGTATCATAGTGGGTAAGCTTTTATTGGAATAAGTTCTCATTTTTGTAATAGGTTAGGATAGTATCTTGTAATTTGCTACTGCTGTTGATACTGTGGATGAATAAATAAATAAATAAATAAATATTTCCGTCATCAAAAAATTAAAAACTACTCAACACTTGGAAATAATGGAATTTTAAATATTTCATAAACAACCCACAGCTACTTCTATTGTAAATACTTATTATATGATTGCACAGGGTAACTTATTGCAATATTTGTTGACACATCGTTTAAATATATAGAATTTGGTACTATAACTATGTATGTACCTAGTTCACATAGGCAAGAGACCTAACTGATTTTGGCTTTGATACAATTTTAAAATTATTGTTCTAATTGCAGTACTAGTCAGTCCCTATAAATTAGTTGCTGAACATAGATAAGCGGTAGGTGTTCTCCATTCAAAACTGAATAAAGATTTTACTGATTTCTTCTGTTCTGTAAGACCTACATTTTATTATACAGAATCCATTCCACATACTTCCTAAATATTTACTAAACGTTTTATATGCATTATATATTATGAGATAATGATTTTGATCATTTAGATGATCCCGACATCTGTAATAATATAGTAACACAATTAATACAAAATATAGTAAGAAAAAAGTGAACCCTTTCGTCCCAGTATGTACATAAAGACTCCGAATCGTAATCCATGGATTAACCATAGCATCTTCGCGTATAAAAATATATAATAATAAAATACCACGCCGTCAGCACTCTTTATTAAATACAAGCAACCAAATCAAAACTTTAGTAATTGAGAGCCAAAGTAGTAAAAGGTTCTATACCCGGACCAGACGCAACAGTTCTACTTGCACCGCTTACCGAGAGAATAAATGTTAATGAGAGAAGGAAACATCACTAATCCATGGAAATCAATAACCATCATCTCGAATTACAAACTAATAAACTCATCATAAAAAATTACAGGACAGGAAAATTAGTCGATAAGATTATTTAAAAAACAAATTCAGTCTCATATAAGACCACATAACCTGAACTTCTGGAAAGAAATTATAAGACTAACATTAGCCATGGTCATAGTCAATGAAAGGCAAAGGTGAAACATAACCACCCTAGAGAACACCATACGCAGGGAAAATAAAATCTTACCCGAGATTTATACAGTGAAGTTACAGCAATGTTTGATTTACATACGAATCACCGTGTATGAGGTCATTCACCTAAATTAGTCAGATCTAAATTTAACATACTCTACCCACAGCATTTTTTTTTATCAAACATGCTCTTCCTCGCGAACATACTGTGGCAATATCTGTAAAAGCTTTGAAGAATAAATATGATAAACTTACTTAATACTTAGATGACTAAACACCAAGTTTAAATGGCTGTGCCTTCTAATTTTCACTTTTAATACTTAATATTAATGCTGAGTTACAACATAAGTACCTGCTAATTAATATTATAAATATTCATATACATTTAACTCAAACATTGACTTCTTTTAAGGAAATCTGGAAAGAAATAAGTACCATATTCAAAACGACCATACGATTAGTATTGTCAATACCACAGGCTACATGTAAAAAAAAATGGAATATATTTAATTTTTCATCCAGTTTCATCCAATATCTACTAACAATAAATATTTTCCTTATTCTATTATATTATGTGTAACTTAACCCAGGAATTGTGCTAAATGGATTCATTCTGTGCATAAAATAAAACGTCAAAAATTTGATTGGGCATGCTGTGAAAGACAAGGAAACGTAATTTGCTGACATGAAAAATTATTAGGATTTATATTGATGCAGGGCACAGTTTACTTGTGATAATTTTGCATCTGTCGCAAGAAGACTTGACCGAAACATATTGCTAAGTATCATTTTACTCAAAGAGCTGCACATCATTAATGATGAGGTTCAATAGAACAAATCATGCACGACTATCCTAAACCTTCCAGTATAAGCATACCAGAAACGAATAAGAGTGTAGGGAGTGAAGAAAGCAACACATCCGTCTGGTATACAGGAATAATGAATAAAAATTATTTGCCGATTGATTAAAAAATGACAAAAGCAGCAGAGGACGAGACTTCGTGAAGGTATATGCAAGAAAAGCGCCTTAAGCCTGGGCCAAGGCCTAAGCTTTATTGTCTACAGTATTTCAGCCTGACTTTACCGTGATAAGAACAAAATTATAAGGACACAAGAAAATCAAGGGTCTCGAGGAGGCTGATTGCTTTGCCTGTAACTGTATGAGGACCTACCTGTGGCATGCATATCTTATACATGTCCAGGGAGTGGAACAGTTGAGAAAGAAGCATCACCAATATGGGACGTAACTGCTCGGATTGAGCCAATATCAAATAACAGGGCTAAAGGGCTATCAAATCTTAGCATTTCTGAGAATGCTTAATATGATTAGGCAAAAAAATTAACACAGAAGTAATTGGTGCCAGTTCTTGTTTTAGAGAGTCTGTGGAAGTCTGGGACCAGTTTGGCTTGGTTTCTGGTCGAGTAGCAGTGAATATCCGCATGAGCAACAAAAAAATTGAGGTTTTGCTTAATGGAAGTCTAGCACTGGTAGATGTAAACGCTGGGCATGGTAAGCAGTTTTAGATCCTTGAAGATCTGCCGACAACAAGTGTCACCACAAGTGTCCTTAGCGATACACTCCTGGACAAGTTTTTGATCAGAAATATTATCCTAGACAGTTTCCCACTCAGTTGTTCAACAACATCAAGTCAGTCCCGGATCAAGAACAGTCAAAAAATTCACTTGTCCATCCAGATGCAGGCCAGGTGGATGTGCACCTCTCAGAGTAAAATTTAAATTTTGAGTCTTGATATGATTAAGACTCAGTTTGTTTGCTAGAAACCACTCTAAAATATGGAAATGTGTGTTTGCTATGATGTCACCAATGTGATGGAATGAAGTGATATTTAATGATTTGTTATCATCAGCAAACAGCATCAAGCTAGGGTTGGTCACAAACTTTGGTATATCATTTAAGTAAATAAGAAGCAACAGCGGACCCAGCACACAGCCCTAGGACACCCCCTGCATAACTGGCATTTGCTCGAGCCTACTTGTATTGTATAATACATACTGCACTGCCGTAAAATGTCAGCTTCCTCAACAAAATATCATGAGATACGCAATCAAATGCCTTGGTAAGATCATAAAAGGAGGCATAAGTATCTTCACCATCCTCCAAACATCGAGTCACACAGTCAGTGTATTAATCGCTAGAGAGGTGAACCGTTTGTTTCGAAAAGAAAACTGGCTCTGCAGAAACCCTAAGTGTTCCTCGAAGTAGGCCCTCATCTGATTCTTCAAGAGACTCAAATATTTTTAAGAAGAAATATTGGACAATAGTTGTTAGGATCATCTATGTAATTCTTATTTTAATAAATAAGAACAAGTAAAGCTTATGAGATGTTGGGGTTCATGCTGAGGATCAGTAAAGACCTGTGGTAACCGCTCTTTGTTTAGGTACTGTGCTTCTCCTTGGTTAGATCCCATCTGGAGTACACTTCAGTTGTGTGTGGTCACCATTTCTCAACATCTACAAGGCTCAACTAGAGAGAATCCAATGTAAGTTTTTAAAATATTGTGCTTACAGGCTTGGTGCTGCGGATGAACTTGATGAAGTCCAGCAACCCCTTTATCTTCCATAACTTGAGGACCAAAGAAGATTCTTAGAAGATTTTTTAAAATACAAGCTCTTAGGAAGTGTGAAATCTTCTCTCTAAGTGCCCATTCTCCTCTTACTTCTTACTCTTCTGAATGCTCATCCTGAGATTGACCCTTTCGGAGGCTCATTTAATAAATTCCATTATTTTACGGTCAAAGCTATAACTTTGGTATTCTTAGACATGTCTTTCTGAGATATATTTTTTAGATTTACATTTACTATTATTGTTACACGAATATTAATGATTTCAAATGCAATTTAAAAATAGGGCATCACGTATATAGACAAATAAATAAATAAAGAAAAACTACAAGAAAGCCTCTTTATGGTGAGAATTATTATGAGAGTGCCTAAACAGACTATGACTATGCATTAAGGGCCCTGAATGACTAGAACTCGGGCATTTCGGGATGTGATCCAAAGCCTAAAGATATCACAACCGCGCCTCAGATGTATATCTAGCTAGTAGCTTCAAGGATACATTAAATATTGAATGTTTTAGTGCAAGTAAAAATATGAAATGTATTAGAAAGAATGATGGTAAAACAATTTTCTAACATTTTTATATCTTAAAGAATCTGACTGACAGGTGTACAACTATTAAGCACACAAGGTAGATTTCTTCTTACTTACTTGAAGCTTGCCATGAACACATTGGTGTTTTTTTTTTATTTTCGAAATTGTTAATAATCCAGTTATTTCCCAAATACCTACCTTATCAAATATTTAAGTATTTATTGTCTAACCACACAATTTAATGCCTTATTTTTTAAGCAGTCTGCAGAATAAATATCTATTGAAATGGGTCTATTAGACAAACGTTATCATTATATGACTCAAGATAATATATGCTAATATTGATTTAATTAATATTTCTTTAACTCCTGTTCAAAATAGTGCCATAAGATTATAAGATATTACGAAATTGAATGATACCTTCCTCTTTTGATTGTAAGTTGTAAGACAATTACCTAATTATTGTTTTAATCTCTGAATTGTACCAAGATTTTCTGTGCATAATTTATTGTTATGTGTTATATTATTTTCTTTTGTTTTTTAACTAATATTGAAATAGATTTGTTTAATATAACTCAGGGCCAGACTGAGATATTCCAAGTAACCTTTTTGTACTTTTTTGTTGTTGTTTGTTACTTAGTAATAGGAAGAAGTTAAACCGGACAAATTTATAAGTTGTAATAACTGCCGCCATGTCACCAAGGGGTTGTTGGGCCTACCTAGGAAGGAGTGCATGGCCCTGGTAAGATTCTACACAGGACACTGTAGGCTTAGACGGCACCTGACTGCTGAGAATTCCAGAAGATGGGGGAGTGTAGATGGTGCAAGAAAGACGATGAGACCCCATACCATCTACTTACGGCTTGGGCAAGACTTAAAATCTTGGCGCGACGCCGATCGAGCCAGTTCAGTGCGTCGTGTTAGTCTGAAGGAGATGCGGGGACCGGTAAGACCGGCATTTTGGAGGTTCCCTAATGCGGGTTGGGGGCACAACGGACCCAATTGGTGGCTTAAGTTTAAGGCCCCCTTGTTTTATATTATTGTAAAATTTTGCATTATTAATGGTCTGTAATAAACTTGGTACATTTGAATAGGCAAGTCCCGAAAATGTTTCTTTGTCTTAAGAAACTAGGTATCTGCAAAATACCATTTATGTTTCTAATAAAAAAAATTGAAATAGTTTAACATTAAATACGAAAATTGAAACCATATTGCCTCCAAACACCCAAATTATAGTGATACAGTAAAACCTTGATTAAACAAGTCACTATTCGATTATCCAAAGTGCAAATATCTGGGGTAGCCAAGTACACAAAAAGATTAAAAAACAAATAAAATTTAGGCTTAGAATTCTCCACTTATTTACAATAGTAGGTTTGTACATATTATACATATACATTAAACTATGGAATACATGGAAATGCCTATCAACTGATAAAATCATATTTAAAAAATCGCATGCAGCAAGTTGTCGAGTGTGACGCTTATGGTAGACTTATTGCATCAGATAGAATCTCGATCACCAGGGGTGTCCCTCAGGGATCTATACTCGGCCCTTTACTGTATATGATTTATACTAACGAATTGGCTGATGTAACGGACGAATATACGATTTTGTATGCGGATGACACTACTCTTATATTTAGTACTGTAGATTCTGATGTTTTGTTAACAAATGGGCCCTTGACAGCTACTTTACAGCCTCGATGTGCCGAAGACACAATGTGTTGTTTTTGGCAAAATAAAGGAGACGGTACTCAGATGTACTTACAATAACACAAGTATCATTTCTACAATACAATATTTATTTTCAATCATTTCAATTTTTAATTACATTGGGTTTAATAACTAGTTTGCAATTTTGTGCTTCAGCGAGTTTCACTTCAGGCTGCATTACCAGCTGTCGGCTTACTCACCTCAACTAATTGCTCTTGGCTGATGGCCTGCCTATACTAATTCATCAAAACCCTATGTGCAACTACATGACAGTATGAACTCATTTCTATGGGTCTCTTACCCTTTAAATGTAGTGACGAAAATTTGATTACCTACAGGCTATAGTGGAGTGTGTTCTTGTTATGCAGTTTTGAAAAATGTGCGGGGAAAAACAGAGGAAAAACTCACTGGAAAAACCTCTTTCTCGTTTCTTTGGCATTACTAGTTGTAAATATCATTTCTACAGATCAGGTCTCATTTCTAGGTGTTGTGATTGACAGAAGACTGGACTGGAGAGCGCATGTCGAAAGTGTCGCAAAAAGTATCTCCAAATATTGTTATGCCTTGAAAGTAGTTGCGAATGAAGTGAGTACAGATGCATCAATATCTGCATATCATGCATTTATTCAGTCGGGAGTTAGATATGGCTTGATGGTTTGGGGCAATTCAATTGATGTTGGGCGAATCCTGATTCTTCAAAAGAGATGCTTAGGGTATATTTATGGAATGAAAACACGGGATACTTGTAGGGTCGTTTTTGTCAGTGAAAGGATTTTAACGGTGGTTAGTGGTTAGTTCCTTTATGTTTGTGTATTCAAATGGTGACCTGTTTGTGGAGTTTCAACGATTGCATGATCAGAACAGATCTTTTGCCTGCGAAAGACAATTTTGCATATATCCAAAGAAACGTTGTTTACTGTGCTATTAAAATATTTAACTGTTTTTCAAAATCTGTTAAGAGAGTTACGAAAGGCCACTGCCAAAAAATATTCTAAAACACTATTTAATTAAAAAGGCATTCTATTCCCTTGAGGAATTTTTTAATGATAAAGATAGGTTAGAACTGAGTACTAATATGTTATATATACGTATGCATAGATAAATATAAGGCAGATGTATGTTAGTCTGTAAGCATTGGTTACCGATTTTTTAAACATGTTTTTTTTGTCAAGTAAGTCTATGTACGTATTTTTTGTGTATTTTGTTAGTTGTAAACGATATATGTACATCTTTATATACAAATGTTTCGCTTTTTTTCTATTTTTTTTTTGTGAATTGTATTACCTAAACAATGTTCCATGCCTGATTGGCTATTGCACTGTAACTTTCTTACTGTGTTTTTATTTTTTGGAACAAATAATTGATTATCTATCTATCTATTTTTTGATAAAACAATTTTTTAAATATGTCTAATAAAATGGCAATTTAAAATTTGATGTTAATAAATCTTAAGATTGGATCAATAACGTGGTGTAATGCAATTGATATATTTGTTATTGTTTTTTATTGCATATTATTTTTATTATTAAAATTGTTATTGTTTCATTAAGTACATTCTATTGTAAATCCTGTTTCCAAAATAACTAAGTAAATAAATAATATTGATCTTTATATATGTTACATAGCTTAACATTATGTCTGTTACTACACCCACACAAAAAAAAGAAACAGATCAACAGTTTAGAATTTAAGATAAAAGCAAGCAGATAATGCCACATGTCTAGATTTTCATTATCTCACTTTTAAGTAAATAAACTTGTGTTTATTTATTTTATTCATCCAAAATAAGGGAAATATATATAATATTATAAAGTAATTAAAATTTTCAGTATTTCCATAGCTACCATCTAATATAATTAAAATGTAGAAAATATGTTGACTTGCAATAAAAATGTTGGTAATTTTTTAGAAGAGGTGTCAGATCAATTTTGCTGTCTTTTTCCTCAGAAATAAATTGAGTGTTTTACGTCATTTTTAGACGTTTTTTATTGGCGGAAACCTAACAGTAATCAACTGTCTTGCGGAAGAATGGAGTGAATAGCGGTGTGGGGTAGGGTAAGTGTATAAAAATAGAAAATATTGAATTTGCAAAGGCGAATTTTGTTAAAAATATGTGTTATGTTTATAAATAGTCCAGTGGCGTAACAAAGTTAAGGGAAAGAGCTCCACTGCCCCATTGCAGTGAGATTAATTTTTTATCATTCTACTAATATTTCAATTCGCACATGGCCCTCCGCTCGCTTCGCTCACTCCGAGGCACAAGCAAACACAACTAACCCAAGGCATGCCCAAAATAAAAAAAAAACTGAATTGATACTGTCATAAATTTTAGTCTTTTGCACATGTGAAACTCTATTTTATTTTTTTTGCAGGAAAGTATGAGTTTCCACAAAGCAAAATGTACTGTACTACACTTCTAGGTCAGTTGCATGCTTAGGTAACATTCAAAAACTAATCTGACGTCTTCTAAAAAATTAGCAAAATGTTAATGATGTGAATTTTACAACTATGAAACTGTTAAATGAATGCTGCAATAATAAAACCATAGAATACATCAAAGGGTAATCTTCTGCTGAATTCAATACTAAAGATAAAAAAGTTGTTAATGAGAGTGGACCACTTTTTGGTTGACAAATTTTATAATGTATGTATAGGTAGTGTCACAGATCTTGAAAAAATAACCTGGAACTCTAGTTTCAAGAAACCTACTTATATACACATAAGCAGTCACTCAAAAATGAAGTAGGTAGTTTTTTATCATATAAATAAAACGAGTATAAAAACTAGCCAAAAAGTTGGAACACAATGAAACTCCTTAAGAACTATAGGTAAGTCTCCAATCTAAATTATAAAGATTTTAAATAAATTTTTGATAAACAGCTTTCCTAAGGGTACATTTATTGCTAAAATAGTTGTTGCACATTGTAATATCTATAATACTGTTAAAAATATGAATGATGGATCAATAGAAATGTACTCGACCTTCACGTCCAAAATGCCAAGAAACTAGAGAACATGGATTATGGACGAATATAACTTTAAAAGAAAAACCTACCTGCTGTTCTAGACCTGATCCATTTTGATTGGGTGCATTACTCATATTAATACAAATCAAGACTTATATTAGAAGTTGTAGTTCACAAACTTCTAACAATATAAAAATTTTCGCTTTAACCAAAAGGCAAAAAGTAGGAGCAAAAAGAAACCAACGACAAATGACAATGACAGCGAGCGGACTGACAGCGGACAGGCGAGTTGGTCCTCTGACCATAGAAGTCCAATTTTTATCCCATTGGTGGATTGTAAATTCTGATAAACATCTTCAAATTCAACTTGGCACTATGTATCAAGTGCTCCGCATACAGCCTGCGTTTCCGATTAAAATATTGGTTGTGATTTAATGGATCAGCTAAATATTCAATATTTTGTCAAAAAACTAGATCAGCAAATGTATTTAATTGATCAGCAAAATATTCAATATTTTGGCAGCAAAATAATTGATCGAGCAGCAAAATTATATCAGCAAACTTTATATTTTGGTAGCAAAAAAATTAATCGAGCAGCAAAATTAGATCAGCAATTTCATTTAATGGATAAGCAAAATATACAATATTTTGATAGCGAAAAGAGTAATCGAGTAGCAAAATTAGAGAAGTGCCAAGCTCCTTTTCGCCTTTTTGTCAAGAATTTTACGATTTTTACTGCCTGGCATGTTCCCGTATAGGTAGAGGGCTGAATTTTTCACCGATCTCCATTATATGGATAAGCACAAGCGGTTTGTGTGCGTCGAAAAATCGTACCAATCATGGGGAAAAAAACGGGTTTTGCGTCGGATAGAACTGAAAATAGGATAGTTTTACTCATGCGCACAAACACCGAGAAGCGACAGAACGAAATCAGCTGATAAAGCTTTTACAGTTCGGTAATCAATAATATTAATATTATCAAATTTCTCTGACCTTGCTTGTTGCTTGCACTTGAAAATAATTCATTTTTCTGTGTTTGCCGTTTTGGGTTTCGAGTTTCGGCGTTTTGTTTCGTTCAATAATTATTGAATTAGTTTATGTTACCGTTTTTGTTGAAAATAACTAATTCACTTTTGGACATCTAGTTTGGTTTATTATTATAATAGTTCGTTATTAGTGTTGGTGTAGACGTTACCCATACAGCACACCAAATCAAGATTACGATGTGTTCGCATTGTGACGATGTATCTAGATGCAGACACAGGGTTGCACAATTCAACGATGTAAATGTGCTACATTTACACATTTCAGGTACAGATGTATGCACAAAGGTTAAACGTCCGCCTCACAATGTAGCCACAGTATACCATTTACGTATACACAACTTAAGTGATCCACAGTGTGTTATCGGCTGCACAGTGATTGTGTATTATGCTTAAACTCTGCTTACACATGGCATTTGTCCTTCTCAATTTGAACGTAAATATACTATTCCGTGTATATGTAGCTACGTCACCCCATGTATACGCCCTGTCAGTCAAAGAAACCAATTTTTCATGAGCTACTTCAGGAAAATAAAAGTTTTGCCGCCTGACCTTTATTCGTTCTCAAAACGGGTATTTTAAAAAAATAATTAATATTATGGTTTTTTGAGAACGAAAGAGCGGGCAGCGAAACTTTTATTTTCCTATCTGAAGAAAAGTTACTGTAAAATTGTTCTTTTTTTCTTTCCACATAATATACAAAGAGCGGCTAAAATATAGAACAAATTCATTTAAAAATCAGGTATTGACTTTTTAGAAAAATGCTCGATCACGTCAATTATAATTTCTGTTCCGTTTTTTTTTGCATCAAAAAGAAAATATACAGGGTGTTTCAAAAAAGTAGATTTGATGTCAAAAAAATCCAATTTTGAATTCTGCATCAAATTCTATGTATAATTCAGGTAGCAATACTGTAGCACTTTCCTGTCGTAATTTTTAATAGCCTATCGATTGATGCAACTTCAATATCTCCAAAACAGTTAGATATGGAGTATAGGTTCATGCTACAAGAATTATGCATAGAATTTGACGAACAATTCAAAATTGGAATTTAAGCAATAGTGTTCCATTTAAAAACAAATTAAGTTTGATTTCAAATCTGCTTTTTGACACAACCTGCATAATTTCTTTTTAGAGTAAAAAAGCAGAACAAAAAATTATAAGCATTTTTCTAAAAAGTCAATACCTGATTTTGAAACGAATTTGTTCCATATTTTAGCCGCTCACTTTATATAGTTACTACTACGGAACGCTATCAATTGGTGCAACAGAAAGCAGAAGTAGGAAAACACTAGAAAATGACAGAACTTTTACAAGAATATTAAAATGTATTGAAAATATTCAAATAACATAGTAAAAACGCAAATACATTGCCAGCCTTTCTTGCAGCTCTCTTTTCAGCCAATCTTCGTAACCATTCGCAGACCGCCACCTCGCGTCGTTTTCGAGCTCAAATTTGGCCAATTGGGTATTGGACAAGAGTCTTTCATAAAGTCACTGCAATAATACAAAAAAGTACCTATAAGCTGAGCACAAAAGATCAATTGTTATGATTGTAATTGTAAATACTCTGAAGGATGTTCACTTTCTAATTTAATAAAAGTAAATGTGCAGAACACTATACGCCGTGATACCCAATGACCTTTGATTGTGCATTTCCTACAGCATCCATACCCAGTGTGGCCTTTGGGCTATATATGAACGAGCCGGTGCCGGTGCATCGCAAATGTAAGCATCCATTACGATTTTATATGTAATTCCTGAATCTATAATTCCATTATTTACGGGTTCCACGTTTTCCTTTACAAAATTAGACAAAAATAAATAACAAGACTTTGGTTTGCTATTTCCGTGATATATTTTTAATACTTTATCGATTAAAGGCTGATTTTCATATATAGGACTGTGCGCCTACCATGCTGCGGCCGTCGCGGGTATTCTACTTTTTCACAATAGGATTGAAGGTCGTAGCACAGTCCTATATGTGAAAATGTAAATAAGAGCTTCAGTGCGTTTTATATGGAACATACAATTTTTTGATTTACAGTGACAACGACACGGTAGGTGCACAGTCGGTGCGCAGTCCTATATATGAAAATCAGCCTTTAAAGTGTTCCAAAAATAATAACATTGGGCAGTTACGGCTTGATAAAAAAAAAGAACCTTAAATTGACATGCATCAAAGGGTGTTGAAAATTTTTGTATCAAAAATCAGTGTAGCGATAATCGTTACTGGATTTCCATGACCGCCTAGGTATTCTATAATAAGAAAGTGCATACCACCCCAGAACTTTACAAATGGTAAAATGACTACTACCTGCTACCACATGAGATACAAATGGCCAGCATGCTAACGCTCTGCGCTGGCATGGTTCCATCTCCCTCGAATGTAGAAACGACAACACACAACTGCAGAGTGTATGTTATTACACTGTACTATTACTTTTACGTGGTGTATACACAAAATTTTACTTAAAGTCATAATCACCACACTAATGATTTAAACTTTGTCAGCATCCTGTACGAACGTTAAATTTCAAAATTCTAACGACCCAATTAACTTTACGTTATTATAGGTACATAAAAATGTTAGGTAGAAATCCAACAAATTACATTAAACCATTGTAAGCATCATGTAGGGACCTATGCGGACGTTAAATTTCAATAACATTCCAATGATCCATCTGTACTTTGTATAAATACCTATGTTAAGAATCTTAGGTGCATAGGGTTAGTTTGGGTTATAAATATTATTAAACATTGTAGCTCCAACATTAATGGTACCTAGGAGTAATAAAGTATTTATACATTTTTACTATACCTTATAATCCGTTTCAAAGTGCACAGAGACACACACACTTCCGCGTCTTCCCAAATGATAAAACAAAAATGGCTGCTATGTGATGTGGTTGTACTACCCAATTTTATAAGAGGATACACATGAGATACACATGCCCGGTATGCTCACGCTGACGCTTGCGCGCGCACTGTGCCGTGCTTCTTGAATGGTAGAATGTAGATACGACAAGACACAACTAAAGAGTGTATATATAGTTCTTTGTATCATGTGTGTATATCGCACTTTTACGTGGTGTGTGCAGTAGGTACAAATATTGCATAAAGCATCACACATACATATGACTTAAACCTTGTAGGCATCATGTACGGACGTCAAATTTCAACATTCTAATGATCCTTCTTTACGTTATATAAAAATGTTTAGAATCTTAAGTGCATACGGTATACAATTATTAAACATTATATCACATAATTCTATCAACATAAACATAGGTGTATCTCATATGTGTACGTCAGTACTAGATCAACAATTAGTTTCATCATAACATATTTTGTTTCTCACGTGTATATCTTGTAGAGACGTAATTTGAATTGGACGTGATGTATGGGTAGGATTTAAAGACAAAATACCTTAAAAGACAATGACGTCAACTGCCAAGGTCAAAGAAAATACTCAACTGTGTTTGGTTTGGTGTTGCCAAAATAAGGGTACAATACCATGGATTTCTTATTTTAAGTAAGTATAATTTTCTTTTAAGGATAAATGCAGCATAACATACAAAATATGTGGATAATATCACCTTAGAAGGGGTTTATTTACTGACCTTTAGCATAAATCACGATGCATAAATAGGTCAGTTAGTTTTTCAGTTTCATCATTGCGTATTAAAAGAGTCTTCTTATAGGTAGGGTGGATTTTAATTTACTTTGTTGAGATTTGATGCTCTAAATAGTTTCTTTTAGATCCTTAAATGGGTAATTGTTCTCCATACTTGTTTCTGCTATTTTAAAAATTCATTTACAGACTACTTATAGGGGTTCAATAATATAGAAATGAACTGTGGGGGGAGCTTAAATTTTTTTTCCAATATTGTAAGCGGTAATCCGTTACGACTTTGCGCTCTAAATACAAAAATAACTATTACAAATTCTTAAAATCCAGACCTGCCGCTTATTCACAGCCGTGCGTTGATGAAGCACGTGGAATCGATCGATCGATAACCTGCTAATTGAAACTGTGCAGTCTCAGAACTAGCTTATTTTGTTTACATCTGAAGGCGCATAAATCAGTATGGTTTGGATCGCTTTGTGCTTATCCATATAATGGAGATCGGTGGAAATTTTCAGGGAATGTAGCCGGGGTGAAAAGAAGATCCTGGACGAAAACGGGACCCCGTACCTCCCCCCCCCTCCCTGTTTGGCCAGGGGAGGGGGAGAAGGAAAAACTTAAATAATTATTATCGGGAGGACGGGAAGAGGTACGAGGTCGAAATTTTTATGGTAGATGCGCCCCAGGGGGGCCACCTTAGACCATACGGGAGGGACTGGGGCTCTACTTTAAGGGGGGGATTTTGGGGGGAAAACCGTTTTTCGCCCGTATCTCTGCAAAGAAGGCTCGGATCGAAATTCTGACAAACGATGACCCCGCTTGTTGAAGTTGTCACTTCTATCGTCTCTTAAGAACACACAAAATTTTAAAAAAAATTTTTTTAATAAACCATTTTTATTTTTTTTTGGGATTATAATAAATAGACCCAAAACCATGTTGCCATTATTTTCAGTACCTACTCCAAATCTGACAAACCTAAAAAATCCATGAGGGATGTGGTGAATTCACTCGCCTCTAGCGAGCATCGTTCCTGACAATTGAGTATCACACATTTCTTAAGGTTTCCGTAACGGATTCATCAGCTTACTCTCTAGGTGTAGTGCGCGTAAGAGGGTTTCACTTCAAGAAAAGATAAACATGCTTTCCCCCATCTTATAAGCATATTTTAGATTGTTTCCTTATTCTGGGATTAGATATTTAAACCA
Organism: Pissodes strobi; assembly: GCA_016904865.1. Classification (NCBI taxonomy): domain Eukaryota; kingdom Metazoa; phylum Arthropoda; class Insecta; order Coleoptera; family Curculionidae; genus Pissodes; species Pissodes strobi. The sequence goes on from JAEQML010038104.1 coordinate 59,597, forward strand.
CTGAAATTCTGTATTTCAATGATTTAAACTAAGTACTAAGTAGAAATGAAGAGGAAATGTAAAGAAAACTGTGACAGCTGAAGTGAATTAATTCTCAAGTAGCAACATCAGACCGCCTGATACCATATCGTCCAAGCGCCTATCTGTGGTTGAACACTGACACTGAGTATTCTATTGACGTTATATTTTCCCGCCTTTATTAAAACAACTTTAAAATTAACCTCATTCCTTGTACGAGTATTGTCAACTTTGTTTTTAAAATTTTAAATACAGATTAAACATATTTTAATTTTAATTTATTTCATTATTTGTGAATTGTTAGGTTGCATGGAATTTATATATTTAAAATTGTGAGTGCCAACTATTTCCAAGCTGTACAACTGATTTGGCTTTTAAAATGCAGGACTCCTGTAAGTATGCTTTCTATACATTGAATGATACCTTCAATAATAACAAAAAATATGTATCATTAAGTATCCTTTAGGACGTAAAAAATGTTAATGTGTCTAAAGTATTTAGTTAAGATATAGGTACTAAACAGATACTTACTTATATTGACAAATTGTAGCTGATTCATAACAGACCGCATTTGAACAAAATGGTCAAAAAATTTCTTATAACATGTATATAAACCATGCAAATAGGGTGGTTTGGGTTTGACCATCAAACATCTTCTGGCATTGTAATGACATCAATTAACAAGCAAATTTTTTAACTTTATTTGTGCTTATAATGTCTTATTATTATTTACCTACTCTTGGAAATGTTTATTCTAAGTGTTTAACTGAAAATGCAGAGAATATTACTAGTTTTTAATTCCCTACACTTTATTTAATGCTTGTGAAGCTAGTTTCAAATTGAGGCACCATCAAAATTATGGCCGACTATTTATAGCCTCATTCCAAATAACATTTTGTGTTGATTATGATTAGCTCCAGATGGTTTTCTTACTTTTTCCAGAAAACAAACCAAGCCTAACACAAACTAACATAATCAAATAACGTATTTGATTTGGAGCAGCTTTACCAACATTTTAATTCATGATTGCCATATACATAAAAATGTCTAGTCTAGCTTACTTATATGTACAACTATAGAATTACAGACATCTCTTATAGGTAAAAGATATATAGTTGCAGAACAAATTTTAGATTTATGAAGAGATTATTGGTAGATGTATTTCTGAAAAAGTTGCAAGTCTCGCTGTTATTGAAAATAGGTTTTGTGATTTGGTACTGTACGTAAGTGCCTTTCATACAGAATGCAAAATGTGCATTCATATAGTTAGAAAAGTTTCAGGGCAGTGTCTCGAGTGCCTTATGTTTTATAATTTACTAGAAGCAGATACATTTGCACAACCATTTCATAGAGGTAATTATGGAGTGCATTCTCCCATAGCAGGGCTTACTCTTTGAGGCAATAAATTGTCCCTTGGTTTATTTCATATTTCCTTAAGTGGATTTCAAACCCATTCTGATCCTGCAGAACATATTGCATTGTATTAATTTGTAGGTAACTGATTGTTTAGATTTAGTTGTAGGTACGGAATTTACAACAGGGTATTCATTGAACTATTGTAAAAATAGCTCGAAAAATCGACTACCCATTAATAAATAAATAAATGAATTAAAACTCAAATGTCGTTATTTAATTAGCCATAGTGTATGTACCTACATTACATAATGTATTCTATATATTTTGAGTCACAGTTTATACTAATTTTAAGTCTCTAATTGTATAAAAGATATTATCTGTACTAAATCATAGAAATCCTAATTTATTTTTTAAAACACTCTTGAACTGTATAGAATTTTCTTTCCACCAGCATAGCACCAAGTCTTTCCTTAAATATGCTTCTAAAAGTTTCCTTTATTGCACCTTTTATGATCTTGTACTTACTTAGGAGTTTGCTGAGATGGATATCTGAAAGACTGAAATAGAGTCACAATGTCTCTTTTCTGTCCTTGTATTCCTTTCATGCATTCATTAATTGCTTGTCTCTGCCTCTAGTATAATTCGTAACCTGATAAATATTTTACTCTTGACTTTTTTTGCTTTAAAATATTTTATTGTCTAAATATTATAGATTAACTTATTGACAAGTACTAAATATCTTATATACCTGTTCTAAATAATAATCTCACAATGCTACTCTGTAAATTTTCATTCTATACTCAGGTATGTACAAATGAGGTATTGACACTGTATAATGCTTTACCAGACGATACCAAAAATCTAACTTTAAGACTGTTCAAGAGAGAAATGTATGGGCTGCTCTTGTTTGGGAATCCTCTATGCTCTCTTGATGAGTACTACACTCTGGTCAGACAGAACTGAGATAATTTTTTTTAGCTTTATTTTTGGCTTTTTATGTGTTTATTGTGTAATTTTAGTGCTTATTTATCAGTATTGGTGTTTTTGGATATTTCAGAATGTCTGATTTTCCATTGAATTTTACTTTTCATCTGACTTGTCTATAATACTTTGTATTCCTGAAGATCAATAAAAATTATTATTATTATTATTAGTAAGCATTGACAGTTGGAGGGTTTATGAAAAAAAAAACATTGCTTTTTTTGTTGGGATACAGCAACAAGCAGACTTGCAGGAGACGCTTTAGACGTATTGGGCTTCTGACACTCCTAGGTCTATATTGTTATGGGTATGTGATGTTTCTGTTTAGAAATAAATGCAGGTAAACAACCATGAACAGGCACGTTAGATATGCAATTCCAACACATAAACTCGTATTAACCGAGCGTAACCCCACATACTCAAGTTTCACCACTGTGACATTACTAAAATCCTCAAAGAGGTATATAACTAACACCCATTTTTTCCATACTTCCTTCCCTGTCTTACTGAAAAAGGATTGGAAAGTCCCTTGAGTACAACCTGTTACAAAAAAAAGGCAAAAAAATCACGCCTTCCAACTATCGTCCAATTGCCTTGCTTCCAATAATTCCAAAGCCATGGAATGTGTAATCACTCAGCAACTACTCAAGTATCTCGAGACCAACAGGTTAATTAGCGATAACCAATATGGCTTCCGTAAGTAGAGATCGACCAGAGATATATTGGCCTATGTCACTCATATATGGAGTAGGGCAATTGAGAACTACGGAAAATCTCAAACGATTGCGTTGGATATTTCGAAGGCATTTAACAGAGTTTGGCGTGACGGATTCCTCAACAAACTGCCGTCCTTTGGACTGCCAGCGTCTCTGCAGCTGGTTTGCCAGTTTCCTTAAGAATCGATTTCTGCACGTTGCAGTTAATGGACACATCTCAGACACATTCACCATTAATGCGGGAGTGCCTCAGGGCGCATTTCTTGCACCAACTCTGTTCCTCATCTATATTAATGACCTGCTGACCGAAACTAATAATCGTGACTTTGACAGTTTTGCATATGACAGTATACCCTTGTCTCTCAATTTAGATCAGAAAAACCTTTACCAGCGACTGAGACTTATCACTGCAGACAGGAGAAGACTACAACAATTAATCAAAATTTGGAGAAAGTTCAAACTTGGGCCGACAGGAATTTGGTCCAGTTCAGTGCAGCAAAAACCCAAGAAGCCACGTTTACCAAGAAAGCCAATACGGCGGCAGGTCCTGATATCATTATGGCAGGATCGACCATTCCTTCATCCTCGTCAATCGAAGTACTGGGTGTCTCGGTCAACAGCAATATGTCCTGGCATGACCACGTTGCTAACATTGCAAAATCAGCCTCGCTGAAGCTTGGTGCGCTATTTCGCAACAAAAAACTGTGTACACCGCAGCAGCTGCTCTTGCTCTACAAAGCGCAAATAGGACTCACACATCTGGGGTGCTGCACCTAAGCACACCTTAAAGCTGCTGGGTTGCATCCAGAAGAGAGCTGTGCGTCTCGTCGGCGACCCGGAGTTGACCCATAATTTGGATAGTCTGGAACACCGCAAACATGTGGCCGATATATTTCTGTTTTACAGATATTTTCACGGCAGATGTTCTCAGGATTTGGCGCGCATCATCCCGCCCCCAGCAACGCCTGTTAGACAGTCGCAACAGAAGGCAAGAGCGCGCCCGTTCGTTGTACAACTGGAAACACCTAGAACGTTGCTTTACAATGACTCCTTTGTCTGGCGCACTGCAATACTGTGGAACTCACTCCCAGGACATCTGTTTCCCCCTACCGTGTCAAATAACATCTTCACACACACACACACACACACACACCGCTCGTCGAGTGCCATAGGATATCCCTTTAGTGTGTGTGCCACTTCCATAAAAAAAGCTCTAAAATTCTTTAATGGCTTGCCAAGTCAACTAAAGGACATATGCCAGATATGATTTGTTGACAGTAAGTTGATTATAAGTATGGATCCCTTACAATTGATGAATTTGTTTCCCAGTTATAAATATTTTAAATGTATTTTTCCAATATTTCAAAATGTGTTTTAATATCATTTGTTTAGTGTTTTGTATTAGTGTTATCTGCTGTTAGGTATACTCTTGAGTTTGCATACATCTTGAGTAAGTTTTATATTGTGACTCCATTAGCTAAATCGTTTTTCTTTTAAATAATTATCCCTAATAAGGATATTTTGATTTTTCTTTGTATTTTGAACATAATTACTGTCCATAACAATTTATAAGTTAAACATGTGAAGAATAAAGGAGGCTAGAATTTGAAGATCAGACTGTGCTTGATGCATAATATATTATTAACATTTTCATTTTGTACATTCTTGTTTTCAACTTTTGAAGACGGTTGCAGTTTTGCCAGTCGATTTGACTAGCGTCATGGTGCCTTGGTCCTTGGAATGAAGCAGTTTCACAGTTTTATTTATAAACTGTTGGGGTAATATGCAATAAGAGGAACTACCAAGAAATGTAAAAAATTCAGCTGTGTTTTCAGAAAGTTACTGATAGTGTTGTGATGCTTTTTTTAGCTGATGAAAGAAGACCCAAAAGGCAAAAGAGAGAAACATCATATAAATCTAAAGCTTTCGAAAAGTTTAAGCAATTGAAAAGTGGATTACGCAGTAAATATGAGGTGGAAGAAGTTGATGATCTTTATGAAACTGTAGATGAAAAGGAATACGTTAAGAGAGTATTGGATCGTCAAGACGATGATTGGATAGTTGATGATGGTAAGTTGTAAGAGTAGAATACGTTTTGTTGTTTTACTTGATATTTATTTTCATAATTCCCCATTTATCCTTATCACTTATATCCTAAATTCGCGGAATTTGAAAGCAATTATGAAAAAAAAGATTTAGATTTTTCTGATCAAATCTCACATTTCCAGTACATACTGATCAATGATTTTACTTGTATACATTCATTCATCATCCATAAAATAGAATTTTATTACATTTTAGATGGTAGTGGATATGTGGAAGATGGAAGAGACATTTTTGATGACGATTTGGATGCGGATTCAATTAGCAAAGCCAGTTCTAAAAGCAAAGGTGTCAAAAGAAAAAAGGCTGTGTCGGATCCAACTGCCAAGGGCAATCTTAAGTATATGCTCTCAAATATCACCAGTAAAAAAAAAGAAGTAAGTGTAGGTGCTCTCTTGATTCCCATGAAAGTTTTCTAGTCTAGTCCAGCAGGTTTAGTCAATAAGTTAAAGTTGTTATTTTTCCAAAGAGTTATTTTCATGGTGGTTTTAATTTCGGGCATACACACATAACACTTAATTTTACGATTTCTACAATGGCATGTCGAAAGAGATTTACTTTGGCTTAGAATGGATTTTCAGGGAATACACTTGCTTCAACAGAAAAACAATTAGATTGTTAATGTAAAAGATACAAAAAAGACAGATATATCAGTTTCATTAATTGAACAATTCTGTGAAATGAAAAATCCTATGTTGTTGGGCTATTTTGGGTGAATAATTTACAAATAACCCAAGCTAGGAAGCAGATTAGACGCGCTTAAAGCACCGCTTGACTTTGATTTTCGAAGTTAAACAGCGTTTATTGATGCTTGTGATTTGATGCATGGCCTCACTATACTCACACTCATTGAAAAGTACATCAAAAATACAATTATTACTTTTAACCTGATTTAAAATTATACCACCTCTTGAACTATTTGCATTCCTTTTGGGATTGGGACCTTAAGTTCATCTGAGGTTGAGGCATCAGTAAAAATTGGAAAGACAACACTTCTACCTTTTAAAATACCATGTGCTATTAAAATAAATATATTCAACTTATTTTTAATATATGTTAAGACTGTTCGTTTGTATTTGTAGGAAACCCAGATTGAAGATGACAATATGTTGTCAGAAATCTTGGACGAAATTGACGAAACGCCTTCCTGCAGCATTAATAAAGAGATCAAACCATTTGTTCCTAGAAAACAAATTGCTCAGAATTATTTGAAAAAGTTCACTATCAAAAGTAGTAGTGTTGATATTGAGAAACCACCAATAGATCAAGTTACTGATGAGGATGTCACTGAAAGTCCCATAGGTAAGAATTTTCAGTCCTTCATAAATAAATCTATAGTGAAAATATTCGAACTGTAATTGTAATTTTAACTCTGTGTCAATCAAACAGTGAATAGTCTGCTTAGGTTAAGGTTAAATGTTAAATAATACCTATTTTTTCTATTGTAAAATTGGGCCATACCCGTTAATAGATAAATAATTTGTATTTCATTTATGACATGTTCAATACATCCGATGAGGTTCAGAAGAATTTTTATTTCCTATTCAGGAAATATCAAATCGGTAAGAATTCTATGTTAGTTTATATGATATACTTCTTCACTCATAGATGATAAAGATGGCGTTATGTAGACTGGTTCAAACTCATATTTATTTTCTATTTCTATTCGACTGATAGAATAATAGAAATTAAAGGTTTGTAAACATGAATACAACCTCAAATTGTTTAGGTTTTATGCATAATGGTAGCAGCTTTAAATGTTTTGCTAAGTGTGAATATCGACAACCAATCAATCCTTATTTACAAGAGTGGTTGATGCTGAGGTTTGTGTAAAGGCTTCATTGTGTTTCGTAGTGACATAGCAAAAACAACTAAATAGTGAAGAGGGGGAGAGTCACTATTTTTGTAAATAAGCTCTGTGGTCTAGGGTGATAAAGACAAATGTATTGACTTTGAAAATTTAGGCCATGAGCTGCACAGATATTCTTGAGAAGCTCTTTCATGTGCCACTAAAATGGCATCGGTATATAATCGTTTAATAGATCACTGGTCGAAGGAGAGCTTCATAGTACGTGTTTTTAGAAGTGAGGAGAGGCAATGTGTAAGTAACTATTGGAGCATGCCTAAACAATCAGCAATCCATGAGTTGCTCCATCGCCTTCTGCACGCTCAATTAGGGTGGATGTGTAAACAGTTTATTGACGCGTCAGTACGGTTTTGTCGGCGGTAGGTCTACCGTCTCGAATTTGGTCTCATTTGAGACAGCTCTGCTGAACACTTTGAAGAGGGGTTGTCAGGTCGATGCAATCTAGACTGACTTTTCCAGGGCGTTTGACAGGGTGAACAATAATTTACTCGTTGCCCAGCTCAGAGTGATTGGTTTTAATGAGCAGCCGATGTCGGTGGGACGAACAGAAAGGGTTAGGATTGGAAACTTTCATTCTGATATCACTAAGCTTACTAGTTAAAGACATAGAAAAGACAATCGAATGCAAAGAAATTTCTCCTGCTGCGTTCATTGGGATAGAGGGAGCATTTGATAAAACCTCACATCAGTTCATCAGAAGAGCAAGAGTGGGATCTTGAGCTCCCAATCATAAGATGAACAGAAACAATGCTAAAGCACTGCTTCGTAACAGCAGAAGTAAACGGAGTGTCAGCAATCGTCAGCATAGTGAAAGGGTGCCCTCACGGAGGTTGTTCTCTCCCACCTACTGTGGACACTATTAATGGATAAAATCCTTACCACTCTGAGTAGAGCTGGATTTATAGTTCTAGGCTACGCAGACGACCTAGTAGTAATAATAAAGGGCAAACATGAAGGCGTAATTTCAAACCGCATGCAAAATGCCCTAAATATCATCAAGAATTGAAGCGAAGGGGAGGGACTCTCTAAATCCTAGGAAAACCATTTTTGTCTCGTTTTTGCTAAGAGTTATAATCGTATTATTATAATTATTAATATATTACAGAGGTAATATTTGCCATTTAATATGTTTTAAGTCGCCACACTTATATTTTCCTGTTATGTTTTTTTTTCCTTTTGATTTCGTTTTGTTTTATATTTTGTACATATCTTATAAAGCTTTGTCAATAGGAAATGTTACGTGTAATATTTTTTGGACAATAAAGCACTTTAAATAAATAAATAAATAAAATAAATAAGATCTTTCGAAAGTGGAATTTGCAATTTCATTTCATTGGTAATTTGTTTTGGATTTGTATTCAAAATATTTATTGCTTCATCATATCGTTGACTATCTTCTGAATCTAACGTTCCGAATAGCCATTTACTTGCTTTTCCCACGATATTTATCAGTCCTCGCTATTTTCGGATATGTGGGTGTAAATTTTGTAATTTATTACTCGCGATTTGAATTAAATGTTCTGTTTTAATTGTAAGTTTTCGGCTAACCCGTGATAAGAAACATGATTTGTAGCATTTGCTAATAATAGATGATTTTTAATTACTAAGAAATTATTATCTATATTATCTAATTCATTAATTAGATAACTTAAATTTAAATTGCTGGCCATTTGCTTTCGAGCAAGGAAAATTTCGCCTAAATTTAAAACTAAATATTTTCCTCACCAGACAAGATATCGATCTCTGGTTTTTAATAGTTAATAGATATGTCCCTTAAGAAAAAATTTCGAATGTTGGATTTTTTTAAACTGTCAAAAAATGTTATATACAATGATTTTTGCTCCAATTTCAATAGCATGTGACTTTCATAATAATTTTTTGAAATTTTGTCACTGTACATCAATTGAATCACTGGTCCATAGCAAAGAAAATAGTCTGTCAAATACTTGATATCTGCTATATTTTAAGAGATATCGATTTTTCAGTGAAACCTTCCTTTTTTTAACTTTTTGTTAGTTAGATCACACTGTGCGTTGTATCGTGCAAACTTTGTAGTGATTATTATACCTTACGAGAAGCTTGTTTATATTCAGTAAAAAATTTGTGCCTAAATGCTTGTTCCAGGTAAGTTTACGGTCTAGTGTGACCCCTAAATATTTTACCTCGGTGGAAAAAGTTAACTGTATTCCGTGTAGGATTGGCGCTCTCATTTCTAGCTTCCTTCGGTTTTGTAAACGGGACAAGAATGGTTTTCCTACGATTTAGGGAGAGCCCCTCCCCTTTGCTACAATTCTTGACGATGTTTTTGCATAAAATTACACCTTCATGTTTGCCCTTTATTATTACTATGGTATTTTCTAGAGAAATCACCATCTCTAAAGAGAGAGAAAACACCATCTCTAAAGCCACAGCGGCAATCTGGACATGCCGCAAACTAGTTGGCAAGACATGGGCCTAAAACCAAAAATGGTATATTGGATCTACCAAACAATATTAAAGCCCATGGCCACCTATGCCTCGCTGGTATGGTGGCCAAAACCCCAGCAGGTCACCGCTCGGACCAAACTTAATAAAGTGCCAAGGCTGATATGCCTGGGAATAACATACCTCCTCTTCATCTCATTGTGAAGAGGGAGGCGATTATCAGTGCTCACAGGCTATTCCAAATAGGCAAATTCAAGCCTGGAGATTTGACTGGTCACCTGCGCATCTTTGATGAAATAAAATTGGAAAATGCCAACAAACCAAGTGACCAAATGACGGTCATGTTGGACCTAGATGTCTCGTTCGCAGTGGTTATTGATGACCACCACTGATGGGAGAGTAAAAACTACCTCAGGGCGATAACGCATCGCTGTGATACACAGATGGTTCAAAACTAGTGAAAGGAGCATGATTGGACATTTAAGGTCCAAACTGTAAGCTATCCAAACCGCTAGGTAAATATATATAGCCATCTTCTAAGCTGAAGTGCTTGCCCTAAATATATGTGCACAAGAGTGCCTCACACAAGGACTTCACAGAAAGCACATCTACATATTTTCAGACAGCCAGGCAGCTCTATAAGCTCTAAAAGCTTTCAAGTGTGTGTCAAAGCTAGTCTGGGAATGTAAACAAACCCTAAAACAACTAGCAACACGCAACCAGGAAACTTTAATGTGGGTTCCTGGCCATAGAGGCATACAGGACAACGCAAAAGCAGACTGCCTTGCGAAAGAAGGAGCTGGAACACCATATTATGGTCCAGAGCCACTGTGGCCTTATGAAGAGCCGCATCACCGAATAACTAAACAAATGGGAAAAAGACCAACTGTCCTACTGGAGAAATACTCCAGGACTAAGACAGGCGAAAAGGTTTATCACCATCTCTGCGAAAAGAGCAGAACAGCTCTTAGACATGAACAGAGCAGATATTAGAACTGTCGCCGGACTGCTCACTGGACACTGACCGGTAAAATACCACCTAAAGGCAATAGTCAAAGCAAAAGACGACCAATGCAGATTTTGCAACAATGCAACTCCAACTCTGCAAAAGGCCTTGAAGTAGTACAGCTATCACCTCAAGGAGTGAGTCAACTTCCTTCCCAAGAAAGAAGCCTACATCTCTTGGACATAAATTAAGTTGTAAAGTCATGCACAAAATATCTGTAAAGGTAGCGGTGCTGGGTGGCTAAAACTAGCCAAAACGACTCCCTAGCAATCTACAAACTACAAACTTACTTTGGATGTGCCCTAGGGTACGCTTCGTTATTGTTCAGCCTGTTTCTTTGTGATATTGAAAATTATCTTGGAGACTTACTTTATGCTGATGATCTCAAAATGTTTAAAATTGTCGATAATGAAAGCGATTCCACATTGCTCCTAGCAGCTCTTTAGCAGCTTTTTCAGGTTGGTCGGAGGTTAATGCTGGCAATTGCTTTCCTGTTAATTTTTTAAAGCAAGTAGTTCTTACTTAATAAATTATTGATCATAATTTATATGTTGTCAATTTGAAGATTTTTGGATTTATTTTGATTCGGAAATCAGTTTTAGAGATCACATTAAGAATATTACAGGTAAAGCTTATCAGCTGTTGGGCTCATTATCAGGATCGACAAAGAGCTGTCGGGGAGCTCACTTCGTTTACTCTACTGTCCCTTTGTTAAATCCAGTTTGTAGTATGCTTCAGTTGTGTGGTCACCTTTTTACAACTTCTATAAGGCTCAACTAGAGAAAGTCCAATGTAAGTTTTAAAATATTGTGCTTATAGGCTTGGTGATGCTGATGAACTTGACGAGATCCACCCAGCGGCTCTTCTGTCTTCCATTACTTGAGGGCAGCAGAAAATTCTACCGTTTAGTATTTTGCGGTCAGAGCTGGAAGATATCTCTATTTTTTTTTCTGATTTTCAGCAATAGTTACATGAATGTTAATTGTTTGAGAGGTAATTTAAAAATGGGACAGCCCGTGTATTGATAAATACATAAATAAATATGATATAATATTTATTGACTCAATCTTGAAATCTTAAATTTGTCAATTTTCGTAGGTAATAATATTTGAAAATTTGATTTCGCCTTGTTTTAGATTGTTCTCGCGACGACACAGTGATCGAAAACATTGAATCGCAAGATGAAATAGAAGACGATTTTGAAGATCAGTTAGATATGACGCAAATTGAGGAAATCGAATCTCAAATTTTAGAATCTGAAGCAAAAAACACCAAGCAGCTGTCAGAACATTTGTCCTATAATTTTCCCACCGATTTTACTGAAAGCAATGGCGTTAATGCCTTTTCTGAAAGTGATGATTTTAAACCGACTGAAGTAGATGTTCCGTTTGTTATTAATGACAGTGAGGTACACTAATTATTAAAAATACCATATCTTCGACGACCCTCCCACTTTCTATATTCGCAAAGTAAATATAGGATATTGGGTGTAGTCTTTTTATGTGATGTATTTCAGTCATTGTAGCTTAAATTATTTCAACGATATTTCTAATTCTCGTTTAGATTTTTAGATTTTTCTGGTGGGACGCCTATGAAGATCCAGAAAAGCAAAAAGGAACAGTTTTCCTATTCGGGAAGACTTATTGCAGTAAATTGAAAATGTATGGGAGCTGTTGCGTAGCAGTAAAAAATTTAAGTAGGCAAATTTTTCTGCTTCCGAGACCCTTTGTAAGTATTTTATTTGTTTGAATGTTCGTAAATTAGTGTGCCAATTAATATTGTATCTATATAGTGTTCAAAATGATGTATTAATTAAATTTTCAAAATGGGGCTTACATAGGAATTATATCATTACATTTTGTCATAGTACATATTATAGTAATATTTCTCCAATTAATTTCGAGTTATATCCAGCAATGTGTATCTATGTCTCATTGTAGAGTTTTAACCATTTTTTTTTGGCAATACCTTTATTTTCTTATCCTCCGGAAATGCAGAAGGGGGCTACATATGTGGTTGCCTCAACTAAAAGTAAATATTTATTATTAGGTAAGTCTCATGAACGTGAATTCTAATTTTCTTGCGAACTGTAAGCCAAAGCAAATTCGATATTACAACTTAGGGATTTTCTGACTTGTGTCGTCTACAAGTTCGTGGCGCCTTTTAAATAAATAACCCCTCCCCCCACTCACCAGCATTTAAGCTAAGGCCTAATTTGCACGCTTCGAAGGCAGCTCGTTCTGACCGCATCATTAATTGCAACTTTTCATAGCTTAATTTTAAACTTATCTTAAATTTATTCACTCTTAGTTTCTTCTAATCTGAACCCAAACTAAATAAATAAAATTAGATGAGAATGAGCGTGGCAACATATTTGTAAAAAATTAGAAGGTTTAGGTTTTGTGCCCTTTATTTTCTGGTCGTTGGTTGGGAGGAGAGCAGAATAATTATCTTATACTTTCCCCAAACGACCGCTCCTGAGGCCCCATTGATTTATTCGTGTTCTATTTCTTGTTTCACTGGCTTACTGATTTTTATTTATTTATTTATTTACGGATTTGCCACTTTACAATTTTACAGCCAAGATAATACTGTCTAGAAATACATAACATCCACAAAACATCCAAATAAAGTAATGTAACGATAATAGTGCCCCACGTTGGGCGCCACTTTGTAATGAATTGATCAGTTGGGCGTCACTTTATAATGAAATACTAGCTCAGTCGCCAATTGGTAAGGATAAATTTAGTTGGACACTAATTTGTAGCGAAAGTTAATTTATTTAATTTAGTTGTCTCTTTTATCAACTTTTTTTATATTTTGGGCGCCAGAGTTCCTAGAGACAATGCGAACTAAATATAAATATTTAAAGATCAATAACTATAAAGATAAGAATATCAAAAATTTGCCCTTATAATTCTTGTCTCACAGCTCTCGATCTTGCGATAAAATAAGCAAAGGAATTTTAAAACAATAATATATTAATTTTATAATTAATTTACAAATATGAGTGGTGAAATTTGAAAAATTGAAATCTATATAATCAGATGTAAATATAACTTATGAAATTGTTTGAAATATAGTTTTTTTTTTAATAAATTGACTAGCAATGAGAATGAAAATTAAAAGAATAAAAGAAAGTTAATAAAAGAATTAGACGAATTCACTGGTCTTTACAAACAACCTATCTTCTGATTGGCTAATACTTAGCTCGTCCAACTATTCTGTAACCATGCGATCGTATCGGGACCTCTACTGTAACCGCTTCTGCCTATGCCCAAATTCGATTGAGTTGGGGTGATCTAGGACCTACTGGTTATCCTAGTATCGGCTCCCTCTACAGGTCTGCTACAACGACGTGGACGAACACCTGCTACTTCCTTCTTCCGCCAACCCAGTTTACATGCAAAAAAAATAATGACCTAATCTTAGACCAATGTATATCGCTAATTAAAAAATTATGCAGGGAAATATCCTGTGGACCTCAGTTAGACTATTACACAGGAGGAAGTATTCAACAATTTGAAAATTTACTGGTTAAAACAAGTATAATCAAAAACTTAAATTACAATTTTAAGTTTGAGCAAAAATTACAAGTAACTACTGTTAAGCAAAAATTATAAATGACTACTGTTACTCAAGATATTCTTTTTCTTTACTTTAAGATATAAAATTCAAAAGAAAATGATGGAACTACGTTCCAAACAGTGGCTCTCGGCAAATCTAAATAAAAGATAACTTGAATTTAATGAGAAACAGAAAAATAGGGGTACAACCTCTCGATAAACGAGTCTTATAACTCCAAATAAGTAATTTATATAACTTTTTTATATGGCCCTTGGCACATATACGATAATTGAGCGTAATTACACCTCAATTAATTAAAGACAAAGATAAGGTACTCACTATCTCGCATTGAGATATAAATTTAGATAAAAGATAAGGAAAAAAAACCAGTAAATTTACACATATGAGCTTAACTCTCATAAATGCAAATTAATGTCGATACATCAGTGTTGAGACGCGACAGGGCAAGTGCTAATAATTATATGCTTGATGTTACAAATAAACTGAAATTTTAATGAAATAAGCCTGAAAAGAAAAAATATTATAACCAACAATACTATGAGGGAAAATTCAGAGAAATTCTACCAAAAATTCAATTTACTACCTTTACAGGAATATATAGAACTTATTCCAAGAATTCGCCAAATAATACTGTTCAATTTAAATGGAAATACGTAAAACAATGTGCGTGACCGCTAAACGATGAAATAATTACGTTCTCTGTAAATTTGGAGTAAACCATTATCAAATTACATGAATTTGACTAATGAAATACGCAATTATCCACCAACAAATCGGTATCCTAACCCAACGGTCACTACAAAAAAAAATAAGATTATTGAAGTAAGTTAATCGAAAGTGTAATATAAAAATGCTAAATTCTTGCTTTAGCAGAATATGATTAAGTGAATCAGAAACAATTATTGATTATGTATTTAAAAAAAGAAAAAAATTGTGAAATATATGCAAGATGAATAAAATATTTCTAGATCAAAAACTAGCATTCACCCGGTCAAGCGTCGCCACAAAGATAAAACGACCTTCCTTTAAAAATTCAAGCCGTTCCACAAATTATGATTTTCGATGTTTTAATTGGATAGTTTATATCATGTGACTACCACTATAGGGCACACGGCGACAAACCGAACAAATACTCAATATATACTAAATATAGTAAGCTATAGTAGATTAAATTCATAAATTGTAGGTATTAAATAGCGTACTACGCTTTCCAATTACCAACTACATGAGATAACCCCGTTTCCGAATAGATGTCACTACTCAATATAGAAATCTACAGCGACACGAATCCGCAAATTGTAGGTATAAACCAGCGTACCTGTGCTTCTTAAATAATTAGTTGCACGAAATATACCCATTCACGAATAGATGTCACTGGCGATTTATATACCAAACATCGAAAATCATTGGTAATTATACTGAATTTAGTGGAGCGGAATAAACTTATATTCCTTTACAATAACCTAAGACATATACATATTTCTTAAAATAACAATAACACATCAAAAAAAATCTTACAAGGTCACTGAATCTCATTCAGTTTCGCAACCCTCCCTCTGAACGCTGACACACCTGGGCCGAATACACAGACCCGCGCACTCAACCAACAATCCTTGACATGGGCTCACTCTTGCCATAGTTTGTGCAATGAAAAGGCACTTTAAATACTTCTGTATGCCTACCTCTTCTGTCCGGAACATGCAACGGGCGGAAGAATCTATGGAAGAATGCACTACCTTGTGCAAGAAGCACATATCCATCAAGAACCTCCTCCTCTCCAGGGAATCAATGCCCAACAACTCTCTCACATGACCATACTCATACCGATCCCGCGCATACTCACAACGGTAGGCCACCAATCTCAAAAATTTGTTCTGTACTCTATACGCTCAATATGAGACCCATAAGATGGATTCCAGACCACATAACAATATTCCAGAATAGAACGGACAAGGCAACAATAAAGAATTTTCAGAGCAAAGATAAAAAAGTCAGCAGACGATCTTTGGATAAATCCCAAAATTTTAAGAGCTTTTGAAGTTATTATGTTAATATGATCATTAAATAAAAATTTACATCCAATGTGACCCCCAGATCCTTAATTTCAGTACACTTCGTTAAAACGATATCATTTATAGAATAAGTAAATGCAATGGGGTTTCTCTGGCATTAAGATTCATACCATTGTCCCGGCACCAACCAGAAAAGTTTTCCAGATCCTCCTGGAGTTGGAGCAATTCATGCCTTTGTTTGTATTGTATTAATTAATTTCCTAATGGAATCGAGAAAATATGAATTAGGCTTATTAGCAGCAGTCTCGAAGATAATTTCTTTCCGCTCCCCATCAAATAAGGAGTTAGGATATCAAAAAGCCTTAATCTAATTTACCCCCTCTTTAGGATCTGCCAAGCCACTTTTGATTTGTTACTGCCATTATTGTAAATATCATCATTCGAAGCACGTTTGCAACTGTTTAGCAACTGTCTGTGTTTCTTTATCTAACTCACATATCCACAAGGAATATACTCATCGTATAGTTCAGGTGAAAGAAATGTGTTCACATACAGTTGTCGTTTAGGGGTGCGTCATAAATTTCGCGGTACTATTTAATAGTCCTCCCTGTACCCTAAACCACTGGCCATCACTAAGACTAATGCTTTAGTATTTATCATC
Organism: Pissodes strobi; assembly: GCA_016904865.1. Classification (NCBI taxonomy): domain Eukaryota; kingdom Metazoa; phylum Arthropoda; class Insecta; order Coleoptera; family Curculionidae; genus Pissodes; species Pissodes strobi. The sequence continues at coordinate 76,329 of JAEQML010038104.1, forward strand.
TATATATTATTTGCTTGGAAAATTATACAGGGATGGCCAAAGGTCTGGAATAAAATTCATATTTTTTGAGCAAGCAATGTTTTCAAAAAACGCTGAAACACTATAACTGATTTTGGAGTTTTTCACATTTTTTGGTTAAATAAAAAAAAAACAACCCCCTAACACAGTTACCCCAACTTGTTTTTCAAATGGAAACCTATGTCTTGTGAGGGCTCGTTGAAAAGCATATGAGAAATGGATTCCAGCCGTACCAAATAAATAAGTTTTATGTTTGCAATAACCAGGTTTTTTTATTTATAAATTAAAACGTTTTTATAAAATTAAACTTTATTAAATTCTATTCACAGGTAATTTAATGCCGCAAATGCTGCAAATTTTCAGCATTTGTGTCCTCCATTTACTGTCTGACATTCTCCTAGGCGATAGTAAAATCGGTCCACAGCATTACGAATAACTTCAGGTGGTATTGTAGTATAACCAACCCGGGTCAGTTCAACATAATTGAATGATAAGTTTTGCTTTGTCTTTATTTTGCCAATGATCGTCAAAATAGACTAAAAAGAAGACCAATGCCTACGTTGTGTTATTATTATATCTTGCACAACTTAACCCAACCGGAATGCGCCCGATGGTGACACAATTAGGGAAACCTGAGTGAAAGGTGCGTCATGTAAATTAAACCACACATCCGCCTATTTTATTAAAGAAAACGTGCCAAATTATTAGAGAAAAACGTGCCGGACTCAGTCTGGAATTCACGAGGGGAAAGAGTACGGCAGAGAAACCCTCGATCTAAATTCCTAAACCGAATGATGTTGTATACCATTTATTAGTATAATATATATCAAATTACTGTCTCCCGTACCACAATTCATAGTTCCACACTTGTAACAATACAGGAGAAGGGGTTGTTATTAGTTAGCCGGACGCCGCTGGCGGGTACTGAGGTCCTGGAATACGGAGGCTACCCCCCAGCTATTTAGTTGCAACTTGGGCCAATATCTCTAGAATGATCATTACAATTATAACTAGGATATTCTCCCGTCAGGGTAGGAAATGGTTAGTATAGATTCATCAAAGCCCTGGCGTACACTCAGTCATACTAAAATTAAAATCCCAGCACGAAAAGACAGCAAATAATACAGTTTCTGTTTTCATTTAAACCAGTGTTGTGCACAGCATAAAACGATTTCATTAAATATTTACACAGGTTATGCCATCAAATATGAATTGTACATGAGAATAAAAGAAATACTTGTACCAGTTATGTTAATAACAATATTATAAATTTTACTGACCTGTAATAAACGATAAAAGAAAACCCATTCACAAAATAAACTGTTCACTACGCCGGTTTCAGACTATCTAACCCCGTTCTCGAGCGATATCCTTTCGGATCTCCCTGAAAAAACCTCGCAAAACCCGACTTCAATTTATTACTTGTTTTTCTCTGTTTCTTTCTTTATATCCATATAGGTTGTCTCAAAATTGAATGTATCAGGTCTAATGAAATAATATTTTAAATAGGCGGGTTACCTCAGTATATTACATATCTCCGCCGTGGTTTTGTGCTTTAGATCTTCAATATTGTCCCGTCTATCCTGATAAACAATTTCTTTCAAATATCCCCAAAGAAAGTAATCTAGGGGCGTTAAGTCGGGAGATCTTGGCGGCCATTCAATTGTACCGCGTCTCCCAATCCAAACATTTGGAAACATTTGATCTAAGTACATGCGAACATTAATACCAAGATGTGGAGGAGCGCAATCTTGTTGGAACCAAATTCTTCAATGATGTATATCGGGATATATTCTGTGAGGAAAAATCTGAGCTAGCGCAGGTATCAATTCGAATGTTAGGAAGTCTAGGTAGCGTTCGGCCGTAAAGTTAAAAAAAATGGACCCAAAATTCTGTTGTTGATAATACCTAATTAATTAATAACTTTTTGAGGACGCTGCGTATGCGCTTCTGATATCCAGTGTGGATTTTGCTGAGACCAAAAGCGATAATTGTGCCTATTAACCACTCCATTTAAATAGAACGTAGCCTGTGGAAAGTCATTGTTGTCGTCACACCGTCTCATCATTTCCTCACAAAATTCCAAACGCCTATCATAATCGTCTTCCAATAGCTCTTGAACAAGGCATACCTTATTATACGGATGATATTTCTCTTTTTCTAAAAACCTTCGAATTGTAGTTCGAGGAATATCCTGACTACGAGCCAATGAAACCGTTGAAGTATGAGGATTTTCAGCAATTTCTAATGCTATGTCCAATTTTTTATCGTCATCCAAAACAACTTGTCCGACCAGATTTGGGCAAATCACGTACTGTACCGTGTTCCTCAAATTTGTGAAATATTTTACTAACTATCCCTTGTGAGATTTGGTTTTCGGGATATTTTGCATTAAATGTACTTGCGGGTTAATGATCGGCATGCTGCGGCAGCGGTATTTTGTGACTTGACGAAAGCCTTCGATTGTGTGAGTCACGGAATATTGCTGCGCAAGTTGGAAATATATGGTTTCCGGGGTAGAGGACTGAGCTAGTTCCAGTCTTATCTGGATAATAGGGTTCAGTCGGTCTCATACAATGGAATAACGTCAGACCAACATAGTTTGGGCAGTCGGGTACCACAGGGTTCGGTTTTGGGGCCTATTCTATTTCTGCTCTACATAAATGACATTGTGAATCCTAACATACTTGGACAGTTTACATTGTTTGCGGACGATGCAACAATTTTGTGAAGTAACTTGGATGAGCAAGTTTTAACTGGATAAATTAACCATGACTTATCTGTTATAAAGAATTGGTTTGATTCAAATAAACTGTGTCTTAATATTTTAAAAACAAACATTTTGTCATTTAAATGTAACTTGGGATCAATTTATCTAGAAAATGAAATATTAAATGACTCAGCTCAAAGCAAATTCTTAGGATTACAAATAGACATTAAATTAAAATTTGAATGTCATATTAAAAACCTCAATAAACAATTGTCATCAAATTGTTTTGTCTTGAGGATCATTTCAAATGAGTTAGAAATATATCAAGACAGGCATATTTTGCATTACTAGAATCCCACTTACGTTATGGCATATGTTTTTCGGGCTCTTGCGCTAAACAGCTAATGCATATAGTATTTGTCTTGCAAAAAAGAGCAATTAGATACATGAGTAAGGCCAAACCAAGTAATCCACTTTTTATTGTAAACAAGATTTTAACATTACCATCTCTATTTATTCTTGAAACAGTGTCTCTGATACATAAAAAGTATAGGGGCACTTTAAATCAAAATTCATCTACTTATGCCACCAGACAAACCTATAAATTGTCACTGCCAGCTCCCAGAACCTCCCAGGTGCTTGACTCCTTTGTTTATAATGGACGACAGCTTTTTAATCATTTGCCTGTTGACATTAGAGATATTTCTGGGGAAGGAAGGTTTAAGAGGGAAGTCGAAAGGCTGCTTGTTGCGAGGGCCTATTATGGAATATTACATGAACGTTTCTAATATGAGTTTTTTTGTACAAATGTCCTTTTTTATGTATTGTTTCTTAAGTTGTATTCCTAATAAAAAAAAACCCTTATTATTAGTTCTTTGTCGATAAGAGTTTTCTCTCTTTGGACAATAAAGATTATTTTGATTTGATTTGAAATAAATCATACACTTCACGTTGACTTCTTATTTTGTCTCCACATCCAAGTAGTATCAAAATTTCGATACGTTGCCTTTCCGGCATACCATTGTGATTTTAAAATTTTGGTTTTTTCACACGATTCTAATATTCAGACTTCCGATTTACAACTAAAGTAAACAATTAGCCTGCACAGCCTGGTAGATGGAAAAAGACACACAAATACCTTATTTCTGCTCTAGCAACAATATTAATGGTTCCAATTCTTTATCTGTTAAGATAAGTTAAGACCCTAAAATCCTGGTTATTGCAAACATAAAACTTGTTTACTTGGTATGGCTGGATTCCATTTTTCATGAGCTTTTCAACGAGCCACCACAAGACATAGGTTTCCATTTGGAAAAAAGTTACGGTAACTGGGGGTTAGGGAGTTGGATTTTTTTTATTTAACCGAAAAATGTGAAAAACTCAAAATTATTTACCGTGTTTCAGCGTTTTTTGAAAACATTGCTTGCTCAAAAGATATGAATTTTATTCCAGACCTTTGGCCATCCCTGTTTAATAATAATTGGATTCAAAACTAGTAAGGTTAAAACACAGCCACTCTAAATGAAGGAATTGAATATATAATTTATTTTTATATTGCCATAAAAAATACATTTGTGGTTATTGTATTTATAATTTTAATGTTATTAAGACTTTACTAATTTTTAGTTTCAAAATTATTTTTATTTAAGATGCTTGATGATCATGGACAACCAACAGATAAACCGGTTACCTATAAAGACTTGTACTGTGAATTTTCATCATTAATTGCAGAACCAATGCAAATAAAAAATTATAAAGCCAAACTTGTCCAAAAAAAGTACGCTTTTGATTCATCTGTTCCACAAGAGTCTGATTATTTGGAAGTTAGATACCCTGTAAGTATAAATTTATTTCTTTTTTAAATATAGTGTCATTATAAAGTGGAATGCTAGCACGTTAATGAAATAAAAAATTTAATATTTTAGGCTTCAGATCCTAGAATAAATCTTGACTTAATTAACAAAACTCCAAGAACGTTTTCAAGAATTTTTGGTATCAACACTAGTAATCTTGAAAGATTCTTGCTGGATGCAAAAATTAAAGGGCCCTGCTGGTTGGATATACAAAATTCAGAAATTAATAAAAATCCATTAAGTTGGTGTAAGTTCGAAATTAATTGTGCCTCCATTAGAGATGTTATCAAAGTAGATGAACCTCTGCCGCCACCGCCATTAACTGTATCAACGATTAATTTTCGGCATCATATAAATGCAAATACGAATCAAAATGAAATATTGATGGTATCCTGCGTATCACAGTCGAATTACGCAATTGATAAAAAACAGCCGGTACCCGCATTTAATCAACACTTTTGTGGTAAGTGTGTTTATCACACTCATTATTGGCATTAATTCCTCTGGGTTGCGTGCATTTTTAGGGCAGATATGTTTGTAAATGTTGAAACCAGGAAATTTCGATAAATATTGGTAAATTAAATATTATTTTTCTAGTAATTACTTCTCCATCCAAGCAGACTTTACCTCTCAGCATTCACGAATATCTCAAGAATTATAAAGGAACTCGTGTACAGAAAATGGATTCCGAAAAAGCTCTGCTGAATTACTTTGCTACCCAGTTTAGTAAAATTGATCCTGACCTTGTAGTTGGGCATGATTTGCAAGGTTTTCAAATTGATGTGCTTGCAAATCGCCTAATAAAACATGATATCTCATCTTTTAGCAAATTTAGCAGATTAAAACGTACACAGAAAAAGAAACTCGAAAGGCAATTATTTACTGGTCGCCTGGTTGCCGATATTAAAATATCAGCGAAGGAATTAATTAAATCAAGATCCTATGACTTGGTATCGCTTTGCCAGCAAGTTTTGAAAATTCCTGAAGCTCAGATAGTAGATTTAGAGCCCGACGAAATAGTAAAAATGTTCGAGAATTCACCAGATATTATTAAATTAATAACATATACGATGCAGGATACAGCTTACATACTGAAAATTTTGTATGACCTCAACATTATACCTTTAGCTCTACAAATAACTAATATAGCAGGAAATATAATGTCAAGAACATTAATGGGAGGTAGGTCTGAGAGGAATGAGTTCCTGTTGCTACATGCTTTTCACGAAAAGGGTTACATTATGCCCGATAAAAACTTTAAAAGGAAAAATGATAACGACACTGACAATAAGTCTTCTAGAAAGAAACCCACTTATTCAGGTAAGCCAATTAAAAAGTACTCTGCATATTTCTAGCCTAGTTTATGATGTTTCTTAGAACTAAATTCCAATACAGTATTTATTTACTCCGACTAGAACCACACTGTACTACCGGATTTATTTATTTATTTATTTCACAATTTACAGGGCAAGCCCATTTGGTTACAGGTTGTAGAGTACAAACTTAACCTAGTAATTAAAATTATAAAACTCATCTATGATTAAAAATTTATATCCAGCAAACATTGTCACAATAAGTAAAAATCTTCTTCAAGAAGAACACATTTTTTGAAAAATACTCGACAAAAGTACATAGGTACAATATAAATTCACAAGAGCTCAAGAGGTAAGATTTCCAGTCCTGAGGAATTTTTCTAGACTGTACAGTGAGGCACTAAATCTATTAGTAATATGTATCACAAGGGGAATAACGTACAACTTAAACTTTTCAAACTTTTATTTCAGAGCTAAACATAGCTAACAACCAAAACCACACTCTGCCTCTTACATAACCTCCGTCGCCGTCCTCCGAGTAGTGGCGTGTCTCCTGTAGCGCTTGTTCGTAACTTTACTTACTAATTAGGGACTCTACACTCTTCATCGTTCTTTTAGCGTAAAGATAGTTATGTATATAATAATAAAGAAACAAATTCATTTAATTCTTAATCTAAGTAACAATAACAAAAATAGAGTCTACAGATTTAGCTTAATAGGCTTTTGTACACATCTGCCTGATCGAGTTACATAAGGTTTGCCAGATGTACGTGTAGTTGTTAAAGACAAGTTTCGTTGGCTATTCAAGGATGAATTATTAACCTTTTCTTGTGGCATAGTCCCCTCTCTTTCTACGTGAGGCATTGGCATACCAGGTATTGGGGATATAGAGAGAGAAAACCGGTTTTCATCCTGTAACCCCTCCCCCAACCCAGATGACTGAGGAGGAGTTGATAACATTGTATTTGGACCCTTGGGCGGGCTTTCAGGTTTCTCACTGTGAAGATGTGATTCATCTCTTGTTGGCAAATTAGGATAATGTTCCTGTTGTAATTTCCCCTCGCATTCTGAGAGTGATGGATCATTATCCGTTTCCAAAAATTGTTTTATTTGGTCAATGTGTACATACTCGTTATCAATATTAACTAAGTAAGTAGTTGAACTTACCACTTTCTGTATTTTACCTGAGACCGATTTTTTAAAATTAGCCGAGCAAACCAACACGAATACTCTTTGACTCAATGAACCTTCGCACATTAGTGCACGAAGAATTTTTTTCTCTTAAAAATTCTGGGCGGAGCAAAGACAACTTAGTTCGAGGGGCCTGTTTAAAAATGTCACTGAACTTGGTGTATTCGTAAAGGAAAAGAGAAAGTTATTTATCATGTGCTGAATAGGAATCTTCTTTTGGGATGCTTCATTTTCCAAAAACTGCTTTAAAAAAATTCTTTTCACCATAGACACATATCTTTCACCTAATCCATTCGATTGTGGGTGATTTGGTGGGATTAACGTGCATCTAATACCATTTTCTAAACAGAACTTTCTATATGTTTCACCATTAAATGGCGGACCATTATCAGAGACTATATCTTCTGGGAACCCGTAAATAGAAAAATTTTGCCGAAGCCTGTTGTACTTTCTGCATTAGTTGAAGGGACTAAGTAAAGGTCTACCCACTTGCTATAACTATCAACCATCAGCAAAAAATACATACTATTTTTCTGGAAAAAGTCAATATGAATCTTTTCAAAGTTCCGGTTGGTTTTTCGCCAGGGAATTGTTGAAGATTTTGGACAAGGTGAGTGAATCAAACAAGGTCCACATTGTTTGACAAATTGTTCAATGTCATGATTAATTAGGGGCCACCAAACCTCACCTCTAGCAAGCATCTTCATTCGTACCATACCCACATGCTGCTCATGAAGGAGCTCCAGAACTGTCTGGCGCAATTGGAAAGGAATAATTACACGGTTGCCCCAAAGTACACAACCATTTTCTAAACTAATTTCGTTGCGTCTTTGGAAATATGATGCCAAACTAGGATCTTTTACAGAGGATGACCAACCATTTTTTGATAAATATACAACTTTACTAAGTACTTGATCAGTTTGAGTGAATTTCCGAATTTCTAAGGCTGATAATGGTAGTTGATAAAATTCAGACCTAGAATAAACGGTTTCTTGCACCTCGTCTTGTAATGGTAAGCGTGAAAGAGCATCAGCTACTGCAATCTCATGGGTTTTTTTTATATGTAATCTCATAATCATAAGCGGATAATTGGATAGCCCATCGTTGAAGCCTAGCCGCGGCTAAAACCGGAACCCCATTTTATATATAGCCTTCCATGGCTGATGATCTGTATGTAGCATGAATTTCCGTCCACTTATAAATTTATGAAATTTAGACACACAGAAAATTATTGCTAGAGCTTCTTTTTGAGTCTGTGAATAATTTTGTTGGGCCTTTGATAATGAACTAGACACAAATTGAATAGGTTTTTCGACCCCATTAATGACATGACTAGGTACTCCTCCCACCCCATAGGGTGACGCATCAGTGGTTACCACAATCGGTAAAGAAGGATCATAGTGAGGCAATATATTGCTTTGGGCTAATAAATGTTTGCTATACTCAAACGCCCGCTGACATTCATTTGTCCAATCAAATGGAACATCCTTCTTTTCTAACTCGTACAATGGGTGCAACTCTGAGGAAAGCATTGGTATAAATTTCCTATAAAATTGTAACAAGCCTAGATCAGATCTTAACTGTGTAATATCTGTGGGAATGGGAGCATTCATAACAGCATCAACTTTTGAAGAGAGTGGGGGGGAAATTCATTCACATTTTAGTTTATATCCTAAGAAGTCCACTTCTTTACACATTATATTTACTCAATCGCTCAAATAACAATTTTAATCTCAATTTACATTCATCAATATTCTTTCCAGATAAACTAACATCATCCAAATAACAAGATGTGTTTGTCAGTCCATTTAAAATGGAATTCATATCACACTGGAACTGTGCAGGGGTCGTTTTAACCCCGAATGGGAGCCTGGAATAGCGAAAAAGACCTTTATGAGTATTAATCACTAACTGTGGCTTTGATTTTTCCTCGACCTCTACCTGAAGATATGCGTTTGATAAATCTATCACACAAAAATATTTACCATTCGCGACACTATTTATGACATCTTCAACTAAAGGCAACGGATAATGATCCATCTGCAAATAACGGTTTAAAGTTTTCTTAAAATGAACACAAATACGTATTTTTTTATTATCCTTACGAGGTACAGGGTTATCCAACGCGGACTAGACAAGGCGATTTTTTGACTTTCCCTGTACTTTTATAAACAAAACTGAAATAGCCATCTTATGTAATTTTCTCACGCGAATTCGGATATGTTCAGCAAAAAACAATTGAACATCAAGTAAAAGTGCTAGGGGTCACTTTGATATTTTTTTAAATGGAACACCCTGTATATTACTACATTTTTGGACTCTCTAGAAAAATCTAAACACATTTTGTGTATAATATCCTATACCTATCTTTAGCTGTTTACCAAATATTGACAGTTGAAAGTCGGGAATTTTGACACTTTGACAGTCTCTAAAATCTAAACCGCACGAGATCAAAGAAAACGGTTTGCACATTCCTATCTTGGGTTTTCATAAACTATCGAATGACAATATCTTCGAATTTAACCTGCGGATGAAATTAACCGGAACTTTTAACCCTCCGGTTAAATTCAAAGTTACTATCATTCGATAGCTTATGAAAACCCAAGATAGGAATGTGCAAACCGTTTTCTTTGATCTCGTGCGGTTTATATTTTAGAGACTGTCAAAGTGTCAAAATGCCAGACTTTCAACTGTCAATATTTGGTAAACAGATAGGTATAGGATATTATACACAATATGTGTTTAGATTTTTCTAGAGGGTTCAAAAATGTAGTAAAATATAGGGTGTTCCATTAAAAAATATATCAAAGTGACCCCCTGCCACTTTTATTTGATGTTCAATTGTTTTTTGCTCAATATATCCGAATTCGCGGGAGAAAATTACATAAGATGGCTATTTCAGTTTTTTTTTTATAAAAGTACAGGGAAAGTCAAAAAATCGCCTTGTCTAATCCTCGTTGGATAACCCTGTATAACTACAATAGTACTAGCCCATTCAGCATACCTGACTGATTCCAAAATACCTTGATCAACCATTTTGTCCAACTCCTTCTTGACAACCGGTCTCAAGGCATATGGTACAGAATAAGGTTTGTGGAAAACGGGTGTTGCATTCTTATTTAACACCAAAGTTGCTTTATGTTCTTTAACAAATCCAACGTCATGGAGTACATTCGAATAATCTTTACTTAATCTAGAAATAAAATCACTTATATAAATGGAATTACAAGTTCCAAGCCTCCTCAATTATTTTTAATTTCCAATTAGGTATAAGGGAATCTAACCAGTTTCTTCCCATTAAAGGCTTGAATTTGAACTTGCATTTAAAAAAGCTTTACCCAGAACTTTTAAATCATCCCTTGATACTGTTTTGACTTTAGTATAACAAGTTAATAAAGAAATGTCTAGAAAATTAGAAAAAAAATCATAGTCTGACATGATGGGCACACTGGCACCAGTATCTACTTCCATTTCAATGTTTTTTCCATTTAATATAACATTCTTTAACAAGGGAGTATTTACCTGAAACAAGTTAACAACTTCGACAGGGTCTTCACTCGAGTCTTTATTAATGACCCATTGCTCCCTTAACGTTTCATCTGTCAAACTTTGAACATCTCGCGGCTTCCTACACATTTTCTGTACATGTGCCTCCACCCCACAAGTTTTACAACGCCAATTTCTTACTGGACATGCTGAGGGATTATTCCAACGACCACAACGGTAGGATGGTTTGAGACAGTCTGAGCATTGCTGGATGTCCTCCGATCAACAATTTTCTGAATTACTGTTGTATCACTTAGATTTAGTTTCCGTAACTCATTCTTCATTGACTCCATTGCCAAAGACTCTTTGCACGCATTAGCAACATCTAAATTGTCTTTTGCCAATAACCTTTTTTGTATTTTTTTTGTATGTCTTTCCTCAACAGTCTGCAGATCAACTTGTCCCTCAGTGCATCATCAAGAAAGGCACCAAAATTGCAATTTCGAGCTGCATTTCAGAGGCTGATTATAAAATTGGAGACATTTTCGTTCTCACCTTGAGTGAGCTTATAAAATTTAAATCGCTTCGCAATTACCAGGGTTACAGGGGCAAAATGGCTTGCTAGTTTTGCTATAACCTCGTCAAATGTGAGCCCGGTAGATTGCAGAGGCGCTACAAGGTTCTTTAAGATTTCATATGACTTTGGACCTATTAGGGTTATGAAGTAACTTAATTTCCTATTATCTGGCACTTCATTTACGATGAATAGATGCCTCATTCTCTCCATATAACTGAAAATTTCCTGATTCCACATCAAATGGTTCAAGTGAGCCAATCAGGGCAACCATATCGACAAGACTCTGTTTTCTTTTGGTGACACAAACAATACAAATTTAACAGCTTAGCGTGATATCCGCGAACATCTCTCGTCGCCAATAATATGTATCACAAGGGGAATAACGTACAACTTAAACTTTTCAAACTTTTATTTCAGACCTAAAGATAGCTAACAACCAAAACCACATTCTGCCTCTTACATAACCTCCGTCGCCAACCTCCGAGTAGTGGCGTGTCTCCTGTAGCGCTTGTTCGTATCTTTACTTCTTAATTAGGGACACTACAATCAGTACCACAGTCATTGCAGTTCTTCATTATCCTAGTCAATTCACTATTCTGACCATAAAGAGTTTTATGTTGACAGGGTCCAAAGGTTTTTTTGTTCATGGTGTATAGTGGTAATTAGTGAAAGAATATGCTACATCAGACTCAAAGGACAATGGTACAACATCTCGATCATCTCAGCTCATGCACCAACCGAAGAGAAGGATGAAGCTTCCAAAGATGCCTTCTACGAAGCCCTAGAAAGAACTATAGATACAATGCCCAAACAAGACATGCGACTGCTTTGTGGAGACTTTAACGCCAAGATAGGCAAACAGCCTAACCTAAGTCCAACAATAGGCAAACACATCCTCCATAATGTATCCACACAAGGCCATTCACAAACAGTCCTGGATCTCGAATGATCACATCACCGAAACCAGATCCACTACATTATTACAGATGCTGGTCACGGGAGCAACATTTTGGATGTAAGAAGTTTCAGATGAATATCATTACTTAGTCCGAGCAAAAGTCAGAATTAGAATATCGACACAATACAACAAAACCAAGTCAACCCCACAATGGAACATGGACGAACTGCAGAATGAGACAAAGCAACAACAATATAGAGAAGAACTCAAACAAACATTGAACTCTGAAATAGAAAGTAGCGAAATTGAAACTATGCAGAAATAATGACAAAGACCGCCGAAAAGGTCTTTGGAAAAAGTAAAAGAAAGAGGACAAAAACATGGTTTGACGAAGAATGTCAAACACAGCTAGGAAAAAGTCAAACAGTAAGGAAGAGAATGATACAACTACAAGCAAATGAAAGTAGAGAGAAATATGCATATTGCCGAAAAGAAACAAGAAAACTAATAAGAGCGAAGATAAGAAGATATGAATGACAGAAGTACGAAGCAATGGAAAGAGATCGTCCCAAACCGGGCTTCAGAGAGTTCTACAGAGCAATTTCTATGGAGAAGAGAGGTTTTAAGCCCAGATCCATACCAACACTGAAAAACAATCAAGATCACATGATTCTAAATGACGAAGAACTAATTGAAAATTGGAAAGGATATTTTAAAAACCTTCTAAACGTAAAACAGGAAGAACCGCACAAAGAAGAAACATACATCACCGTGGACCTACCAGTTAAAGAACCCAAAAGGCATTAAATAAACTAAAGAATGCCAAGACACCTGGCTCGGATGAGGTACCTGCCGAATTTCTAAAATATGGAGGAGAGGCAATCCATCGCCAAATGCATCGACATAACTCTTATATGACGAGAAGAAAAAATACCAGCAAGATGGAAAGAAAGCATCATAGTCCCAATCCACATATAAGGGGACAAATCAAAATGCTCCAACTATCGAGGAATCTCACTAATAAGCACTGCATATAAAGCTCTAACAAACATCCTGCTATGTAGATTAACCCCATACGCAGAAAATCTCCTGGGAGAATACCAAGCCGGATTTAGGACAAACAGGTCAACAATAGACCATCTCTTTACACTGAGGCAGCTCCTAGAAAAAAGATGGGAGTATAGAACCATGCATAACCTCTTCATAGATTTCCGGCAGGCATATGATAGCATAGGAACTCAGTCTGGAATGCGATGGCAGAATTCTCAATACCAAAAAAGCTTATGCAGATGACCAAAGTGTGTATGAAGGGTGGAGTATCGAAAGTACGAGTAAATAACAATATATCCAGTAGTTTCGAAATACACAGTGGGTTTAAGCAAAGCGACGCCTTATCCCCGTTACTTTTTGACCTCGTCTTAGAAAAAGCCGTGAGATCAGCTGAAATAAAAACCGAATTGCTAAGAACCAAAGGTTCCAAACTACTATTAGCATACGCAGATGATATCGATCTCATTGGAGACTCCATCGTAACCGTAAAAGACATCTTCAACAAGAATGAAAAAACAATAGGTGAAGTGGGACTAAAAGTCAATGAAGATAAAACCAAATACATGTGTATAACCAGAATGGGACGGAAAGATAGAATAAGGCAAAACGTCACAGTCAACACTTTCAAATACTTTGGAGCTACAATCAATGCTGATAACGACGTTTCTGAGGAAATCAAGGGCAGAATTCAATCTGGAAACCGTTGCCTGTACGCACTTAACAACCAAACAAGAACATCAAAAATTAAAATCTGTAAGACATATGGATGCGAATCGTGGACAATGACCATAGCAAACGTTTTGAACGAAAAAATGATGATGTATAAAAATTAAGTCATATTATTAAGCGGAATCTGTTTTTTATATGCTATGTATCTTAAAAATATCCTCTGAACCCCATGAAGCATATCCTGATAAATTAAAGAATAAGGTGACCATACACTACAAGTGGGGACCACACCAGTGAGAGAGTAGTAATAGCCCCAGCGGTACTTCTCTTAATGAAGCCCAACATTTTCAGTGCTTTATTTCTAACAATCTCGATGTGCTGTGAAGAAGTAAACTTAGCGTCGAATACAACACCAAGGTCCCTGATCACATTTTCAAGTTGATTGTCAGATATGTGATATCGGCCAACTGTACCCTTATTGGACTTGGAGAATTGGATATATTTACATTTACTTGTATTGAGTACTATTTTGTTTAGTTTACATAATTGATAAAACCTATTCAAATCACTCTGAATTCTTTGTACTGGCTCCATGTCATCCAATGGAAAATATATCTTGACATCATCAGCATATAACAAAAAAAAAAGCAAAATCTGAAACATTGATTTATGCCATTAATAAAAATGATGTTGCATTAATTGGACTAGAGAAAAAGTTCATTTAGAAAGTCTGACTCAAACAGTTTAGGTATTAAAGACATTTTTGAAGTAGGTCTGTAGTTTTCAACCCTGTCTTTACTTCCACACTTCTTAGGAAAAATCAACCATAGTGGTCTGGACTCTGGAAAATGAGAAAGCACAGTTCTTAAGAAACAGTGCACTAATATTATCAGGGCTAGGTACTTTAGTTGAGTCAATGTTGGCCAATTTATCACAAATATCTGAGATCTTAATATAAAAGTTGCTTAAATTTAAATCTAAGCTGGGCGAGCAAATTTTATTACTAACTGCATTGACACCATTGCATGTTCCATTTTCATATACACGAGCAAAATGCTCAGCAAATGCATTTGCAATTTGGTTTCTATTGTCATAAATCTCCTCTTTGTATTTAATAGTAGAAGGAATATTATCATTTTTATTTTTAGAATTAATGAACTTCCAAAAAACATTAATGCTGATTTTTAAGTTATTTTCAATATTCTGTATGTACTGGCTATATGTACGAGCTTTATCTTTGCATAAAGTACGTAAATGGCAGAATGAATTGTAATCATTGACTGATTTTTTTTATATAATATTGTCTATGAGCTGTTTTTTTTTCATCTTTAGATTTTGACTAAACCAAATGGGAAATTTAAAATTATTTTTTATTATTATTTTTGGTACAAGCTATAAATATTATAAAAATATTCCACATCAGCATCTACACTGTTGATCAGCAAATTATCCCAACTAAAGGTTATCAAAAAATTATTAATTATATTAAAGTCAGCATTCTTAAAATCATATATATGTTCCTCAAACTGCAATGGTACATATTCATTAATATTCTGCAAATTCACTGTAAATGCAGGGTGATGCTTATCGCATGGTAAAAGAATATCACTTGCACAGGCAACTGATTGATTGGGATTACTAGTAAACACCAGGTCTAACATGACATTATTACAGTTTTTAATGGAGTTTATTTGCTCACAGTTCAAGGACAGCATGGTGCCAAGAAGTATGTCGCCAGCAGTGGTCTGTCTTCCAACATCACTGTCATTTAGGTTGTCTTCATCCGAAATCTGAAGGTCCGGCAGGTTATAATCCCCTAAAAATTACATAATTTCTGAAGCTTCACTGAGATATTCTATGTTGCTGCAGTGCCTCTCATATTCAGTAACGTTACTTTGAGGAGGGAAATAAGCTGCACACAAAATAGAT
>MU186354.1:0-22714 GCA_016904865.1 Pissodes strobi
AATCAGGTTTCTTGGTTCAATAATTATACTGTACCCAGGATCTACAGCCGGTGTAAACTCGTACAATGTATGCGATGGATTGCTGGTATAATAAGAACCAGATATAATATTACACTCTATTCTTATGGTAACTACTTGTACTATCTCTACTGGGAGATCTGATTCGTGACGTGTATTAGCATTCAACAGCTTTTTAGAAAATCCTAATAATCTCCCGATGCTATCTTCGGGCTGGAAATCCACGTTATAAACACACTTCAGCTCACACCTTAATGTATTATTATTCGGTTTTAAAGAGATGAGAGTTTTCCCCTTTTGATCTTTAGCCAAAGCCGACAGTAGCCAAGATTCAATATCTGAAACTTCGTAAGATCCTGTTGGAATTTCCAATACTTGTTTCTGTCCGTTAATGAAATAGTAAAACTTGTTTCGTCCTGGCTCGATGTTTGGGATTGAATTCCAAGTACTGAGTGATATCAACGCCACAGAATATGTATATCTGCTATCTAACTCGATTGGTGGATTAATATCAACGCTCAAACAACTGGATCGACCTTTCAGCGTGAATGTCTGCGACATGACTAGATGAATATCAAACAAACACGTGTTTTATACTGATTTATTGAAAAGGAATGATAATACAAGATGACCGCAATTATATGTGTTATATGTTTGATACTGATCATGATTAAAATATATTTTACATTTTTTAAAATAAGTAACAACTTCTTTAGGGGGATTTAAATTTCCAAAACTATCAAAGTAAACTACTTTATTCTTAATCTTCTTGTAAGCTACCCAGTGTGTTCCAAAACCCTTGTCTGAATCAAGATTAATTACACCACATTCGTTCTTCTTTGGAATTTTCGGTAAAGTGTCTCGCATAAATACTCCTCGGAAATTAACCAAGTTCAATAGTTTCGCATATCGCTCAATATCTATATTAGTCAATGGGCGTCTAGGTAGCTTTACTGGGAGTTTTTTGACATCTTCTTGAGAAACAAGCCATAACCCGTTTTGTGTTTTGCAAGATATAAACCATTACCTTTCTTGCCTAAAGCAATGGCTTCCATTGTTTGGTTATGCCTTTGAGATTCCTTTAGTTTATCTGTTGCTGATCTGGCATCATTTACAGCTTTCGCAACGCCTGCAGCACCACCAGTCAAGGCACCCAAAGCACTCAATGCCGCGAAAATTGGTATGAGTGGAAGAATTCCCCCCGATTTTAGGTACTCGAATAACTCTTGGTAGTTTGACTTTTCTTCGACCTCCAGCTTGTTTAATAGACATTCGTGCGGCTTTAAGCGCTAATTTTATATTATCTTTAGACGATCCGCTTCCATAATGTTTTACATGTTTCTTCACTTTACTTAAAACACATGATTGGAATGGCTTTTCACATCCCATACCCATCTTACGCTTGGCTTTCATTGCAGAAGTAACGAACCAGGCTGCGCTCTTCTCACCGAAAGTTGAATCTTTGGCTTTAACTCGTTCCCAAGCTCTGTTCTCCAAGACCTTATCTGCTTGATGACGTTTATTCAGATCCTCGCTTCTAGAATATTCAATGTCGTGGTCTTTGCAGTAACTATCCAACTTATTTATAGGAAGATCGCCTCGCACTAATCTCTTTTCAAGTTTCGTACCTGGACCACAATACGAATATCCAGGGAGATGTAGCTCGAAAGGAAGTTTGTTGATTGTCCTATTTAAGAGACCTTCACCCCTCAACACATTCATTACTACTAAAGACATGGCAGGGTGTACACTGTTTATATAAAATGCGAAAAGAAAAACAGAAACTTAATATTAATATAGCCAATTTTGATGTAAAGAAAATTAGTAATCGAAAACGACATAGTCAACTCTTACCAGATACGATACGTGCAATCATTTGCGGTCCGAGTAATTGCGGAAAAACGAACGTTATGCTAAGTCTCTTAACTGATGTAAATGGGCTAAGATTTCAAAACGTATATGTATATTCAAAGTCCTTATATCAAGATAAGTATAAATTCCTCGAACAAGTTTTGAAGCAAGTACAGGGTGTTGAGTTTTATGGGTATAGTGATAATGATACTGTAATAGACCCCGAAAATAGCAAACCTGAGTCTGTATTCATATTCGATGATGTGGCTTGTGAGAAGCAGGATAAGATAAGGAATTACTTTTGTATGGGGAGACATAATGCAATTGATTCATTCTATTTATGTCAAACATATTCGAAAATACCTAAGCAGTTAGTTCGAGATAATGCAAACATGTTGGTATTATTTAAACAAGATGATATGAATCTCAAACATGTGTATGATGATCATGTAAACACCGATATGTCGATGAATATTTTTAAAAATATTTGTTCAGAGACTTGGAAGGATAAATATGGATTTCTAGTAATAGTTAAAGATGATGATATTCGTAAAGGTAGATATAGAAACAAGTTCGATACCTATATAATACCTTAAGCTAATGATGATTCTCAGTATAAGTCGTGATCTGATTGAGAGCACATCTCCGATCTGTGTAATACTTGGTTATCTACTATAACAGCCTATACAGGTCTATATACTACTTATACAGCTTAAACAGGGCTGTTCGACCTGTCTGTCCTGTCTGTCTGATCAGTCTAACCAGTCTGTCCAGTCTATCTAACCTATCTGTCCTGGTTAATCTATCCTGTCTGGCTGTTCAGTCATGCCACCTGTCTTAAGCAAATTCGATAAAGATGTTAAGAAGAGGATTAATGATACTGCCAGATCTATTAGAAAAAAGTATTTATCATTAAAGTTGGAGCGTTCTGAAGAAGATGAGGCTCTCAACAAGATTTTGAATCCCATAAAAGAACCTTTGAATAAGCTTGTGGAGAATGCCGAGAAAAAACTTAAGAGACGCGAAGTAACTAAAATACCAAAAACCCAGATAAAGGAAACATATGAATTTCCAAAACCTCGTCAGCTTGAATCAACTCGAACCAGTACTCCAAAATTCACTCCATATCAACCACTTGAAGTAGTGGCTGGTACATCAGGAGACTATATAAAAGACGAGGAGGAGGATGAAGATGATGTTTTTAATAAACCTATTCATGAGCTGAAAGATGATATTCAAAAATCTATCATTGAGAGAAGCGATGCATATCAAGAATTTTTAGAGCAATATCCAGAAATATCAAGAGAGTTTGTTGATAAATATTTCAAAGATTCTGATCAGATCGATCATGCATATGGTCTACAACACGATCAAACATCAGATGGTTGGTCGATGGGTTCACAAAAAGTAGATTTCATGCCTAATGGTGATATTAAGGTTGGTGCTGTTGAATATCCGGGAACACGTGGATTATATGAATTATTATTTTTAAAAAATCCGAAATATAATACAAAAACAGATGCTCTACAATTTAAAGATATTTTAAATCGAACAAACGTTCACAGGAGGAATTATAGCCCAAGCGGACAAATAAAAGGAACTAATTCAGCAAAATATCAAAACATTGTAAAGCCATTGATTAAACTACCGACTTCTGCAGCATCGGAAGCTGCTAAAACTAGAAGCGGCTCATTCAGTAATAAATCTCCTTCAGGAACTAAAATTCCTGCAAAGACTAAAACTAGATCAAATACTAAATCTAGCGGTGCTGCTTTAATGGAATATAATGAGAAACCAAAACAGTATGTTTACTATGACGATGTGAATGAGTTAGTTGATCGCCTTGCAAAGCTCGATGCGTCACACCAAGCAGGAAACGGTAATCATTTGAACGAGATCATGAGTATTTTAGAAGAACTTGTAGAGTTGGATGTGTTGGAGCGTATTAAATAAGATGTTAGATGTATAATTCCTCATTATAGTTTTAGCCATGAACAAGTTTGGTCATTCTCTGTCTTCTACTCGTAAACAAACACAAGTTGTTCGTTCTCAGTCTATTTTATCCTTCACTAGTGACGGTGATTATAATATTGAAAATCGTAGGTTATGTAATATTAAAGCACCTACAGATGGAAATGATGCATCAACTAAACATTATGTTGATACTACTACCAATCAGCTTCGTGATATTATTAGAAGCTTAAACGAGACTATTCATACTCTTAGTGGAGGGATTAATAATATTGACGATAAATTTGAAAGCGATTCAGAAAAAATCAAAGATCGAATAGACAAAGTAGAAATCAACATAAAGAATATTAGCGAGGGAATTTTGGTTATAGAGAAAACATTTGAAGCCACCAAGAAAGATATTATTCAGGTGTTGAAGCATGACTTTAATCAACTAGAAATTCGAGTAAAGGATTTCCTTAATATCTTAGTAACTAATGCATTGAAACCTATTTCCATTGATTTGGACAAACTCAAAATAGAAAATACTCGAATTTTAAAAGCAAAATTGGATTATACACATTTGGAAAAAACCATGGTGAAAGATATAGCAGCTACTGTTATAGCTGATGCACTAAAACCCATTACTACTGATTTGGATAAACTTAAAGGATATTATGCGATTGATGGATCTATGGTTCAGCCATTAAATATAAAGTAGAATTTAGTATAAAAAACATTGATGTAGACATTTATATTCAGTTCAAGAATGTCTACAGTCACAGATGCTAGAGAGCAAGTAGTAAAAGAACTTCATCGTCCTGCTCGAAAAAAATTTATTCGAAGAAGGTTTATTCAATATGGTTTGGATGATACCTTCGCCACAGATCTGGCTCAACTCGATCAGTATTCTCGTGAAAATAATGGGTATAAGTATATACTTGTCGTAATTGATTGTTTTTCGAAATATCTCTGGACCCGAGCCATAAAATCTAAATCTGCTCAAGATGTTTCAAAGGCGATGACTCATATTTTGAAAACATCGAAGAGAATACCAAAAAAACTTGTTTCTGATAATGGTAAAGAATACTATAATGCCCCATTTCAAAATCTTATGAAAAAATATGGAATTCGCCACTATAGTACATTTAGTGTTTTAAAAGCATCTATTGCAGAGCGTGTAATTCGAACTATAAAGGAGAAACTGTTTAGATTATTCACATTAAATGGCAACCACAAGTGGATAAACTTGTTGGAACAAGTTACAGATACTTACAACAACTCAAAGCATAGAACGATTCAGATGCGGCCGAAAGATGTTAATAAATCGAATGAGAAAAAGCTATTAGATTCTATTTTTGGACATATTAAAGTTGTTGGAAAACAAAAATTCAAAGTAGGTGATGTTGTTCGAATAAGTAAATATAAACATATTTTTCAAAAAGGATATACTCCAAATTGGACTACCGAGTTGTTTAAAATATCTCAAATAAAAATCACAAACCCTACAACTTATATATTAGAAGATTTTCGAGGACAGCCCATAAGTGGCTGTTTTTATGAAGAAGAACTACAAAAAACTAAGCAGCCCGATGTTTTCTTAATAGAACAGATTTTGAAAAAGAAAGGAAATAAAATGTTTGTAAAGTGGCTTGGCTTCGATAAATCTTATAATAGTTGGGTTGATGGGTCCAAAGATGTTGTATAATAAATTATATATAAATATTAAAATTCTAGCGTTTTCCTCCCAGTCTTAAAAATGTCTTTATTCTGTAAGGAGTGTGAGGAAAATGTTTTCTCTCATTCGCATAGACTTAGTCATAAACATAAAGATAAATGTTGTGTTGAGCTAGAAGCAGGCGTAGAAATAGTTAAAACTGCATTCAAAAATCGAATGATTAGTTATAGGCTTTCTACCAAGTTACATCCTATAGATGTGATGTTATATTTAGAGGAACTTAAACCAAAAATTATTCGTTTGATTGAAAAGAGCCTTTCAGATCATTTAAATCTTAAAGTAAATATGGAATTATTTGGATTATATCTATTAGCTTCTCAAAAAACGTTGGATATAAAATCTTTTAACTCACGTTATATATCTATTTCCAAAAATACAGATCTCGAGGAAGTATTTACCGATTTCAAACAAATTTTGTCCTGCAAAGCGAGTGAATTTAAGGAAAGAGATAGCGGCTGGTCTTTAGCCAAACTCTTGTTTCTGGAATTAAATATAAACAAATGTAGCTCATTATAATAAATGTGGTGGGAAATTTCCCTATATAAGCCCCCTATTATGAGACAATTTTTAGTTAAGCGCAAACATCTACTTAGAAATCATGTCGGGTTATAGTTCCATACCATCTTCAGATATCGAGAATTTAATGGATGATGGGGAGTCATGTTCGTCTTGTTCATCGCCATGTTGGGAGTGGCAGTTTAATCGCATGGTGGCTAGAACTAATGCAGAAATCAAGAAAGAAACCAAATATTTGGCCGAAACTTGTTATTCCACTAAGAATTTCAAAATTGTCGCAGGAGTTAGTATTGCACGTGGTTTGCTTCCCAGTGTCAGGATAACGAGTAAAGTAGTAAATCTTCCGGAAGAAGAAATATCTATATCTATTACCGATCCTGACTGGTCATTCTTTGTTGCTTGCTGTAACTCGATCGTTGTGGAGGCTGCTGCGGATAAAGATTATAAATTCCAAGATGGCTGTCATGGTGCTGGGACTTTTATTTTGGATGCTTTTACGTCATTAGGCGAAGTAGTGATTAGAATGCAAAGTTCAGAAACTATGGTTACTTTATGTCTTTGTTTAGATGATTTGAAAGATATTTTAAATATTTATGAATTGGTATGTTTTAAGTTAAGATTACTTAAGGAATTAGGTTTAAGAACTTTTTATGATAACGTATTAAAATATGTAAAAGTGTCTAGTACAACTGAAGATAATTGTTTGGATATAATCAAACAGTATTGTAATTTAAATATTACCGATCTATCTTATTATATGTTAGAATATATTCATATTAATCCGTATAAAATTGTTGAGGATGTAAATAAACTTTGCAGAATGGATATTTAATAAATGTATATAACTACGTATTTTGTGTTTTATTTCTTAGTATAGACTAGCTTTTCACGATGGCGAGTTGTTTGCTAGACTTTTTATCTGGTGCTAAAAATATAAAAGATTATAGCGTTGAAGAATTAAAATCACTGCCTATAGATTTTTTCCTAAAATACGTTGATTGTTATTCTCTTTTATGTATTTGGGGAAAACTCCCTGTTGAATATAGACAAAACTTTAATTTGCAAGTTAAATTACCATGTTTCGTTCACTACAATCGACCTGAATGGAGAACTCAAATTGATGGCCCACCGACTTCGCAGGCCGCATGTCCTTTCTGTATAAAAAGTATACCAAAGTAATACCGATTCATTATAACTCCAGTCATGGTTTGGTTAAGTTCAAGTTTCGTCATGCTAACTGCGATTGTTAATCATACATTTTTTGTGTATAAACCAAATCAAGTAGTAAATATACACGCACAGTTGGAGTCTGATACCTTTTCTACAAACGGTTCTTGGATTCCTCTGCTGTCTGCACTTATCCATAATACGACACCTGTTTTTATGACGTGGGTTCCTCCGTCTTTGCAAAACGACTATCAGTATAAACTCAGACTCTATTTCCAAAATAGAACATTTTTGGATGCTAAAGAATGGATTACTATTGGTTTAGGAAAGAAGTTTCAAGCTGCTCAACACCTAGAAATTAATTGCAAGAATGAGACCATTACGACTGCGTCAACCCCCGAGAATCCTAATGGATATTCCTATTTTTTAAATATGTGTGTAATTACTCTTGTTGTAGCCTGTGGTATATTATTAGCGAAATTTGTATATAATATCGGAAAAAGCCGATGTGCTGTATGGTTTAATAAATAATTCAATATATATTTATCGTTGATTTATTTTCTGCTATTTCCAGTTGATATTTAAAATGGCAACATCGTTTATAAGATGTTGACTGTATTTCGATATACTAATGGATTATTATATTTTATTTTATAACGAAAGGAAATAAGAAACATTTTTTCTGTTGTTTGGTTTATTATTATTGTTAATCACATGTCATTTAAAACACAGAATCTAAAATTATATAATAGTTTAACATTGTTTAAGGCGCAATGCCAAATACCGCTATCTTTGTGAAAACAGCATTCTGGTGTTTTTTTAAATGTAGACAACTTTGGTTCGCTCTTCATAGGGACGTTGAATATTTGTTTCGCATCAATAAATTTCTTTATAACACCCGTCTTTATGTTGCCTTTGATTATAATTTTTGGATTGTCATATATTTTTAGCATATCCAGTAAAACTTTTTGTAGATCGTTTAAGTCAATGAAGCCAGACTCCCAAAGTAATCCATGGTGGTTATTTTCTAAATATGTAACTACTTTCAGATCTTCTTCTCTCAATAGCTGCTTGCAATAAGGCGGCTTGAATAGTAAAGTACAAATTCGTTCTCCATCATAAATAGCAAGCTCTTTAGGAATAAATCCACTTGAGCATGGGAAACCTTGTATATCGATAGAAACTATTTTCTGTTCAGACATTTTTCACAGTATGTTACTAGGCTACGTATTATACGATACTAAAAACGTTTATGATTGCTTTGATGTTAAATAACTATCCAAAAACTATTATTCAAATCATCAGCACAAAAATATACTAATTCTCATTGATATCGACTTGTATAGACAGGAATGGTTGTGGCTGATATCATTTATTATAGACTATTGACCCGTCAGCCTGGCGCCTTGCATTATTTAAAATATATTATGATTGGTTTGCATTATTTAAAATATATTAGTTCGAGTCGGTTATTAGATTTTTGTTTTCGTTAGAAAAAAGAGTTTTTGATATATTAAACATAGGCCCAAGAGTGACCTAACCTATAGCTATGACATCACGGCTTAGAATTTAATGGCGCCCCCCTGCTAGCACCGGTCTTCGCGGGAACCGCGTTACAGCTCATGCGTGGCCTGTCATTTGTCAGCTGTCATTTGTCAAATGTCACTTGTAATTCATCACATGTCGCGCTTTAAAAACAGGTGGTGCCCACGTGAGCGATTTGCCCACGTGAGCGGTTTTTACTACCGCGCAAGTCATTAACAGTCATCTGTCAGCTGTCAAATGTCATCTGTCATCTGTCAAATGTCATCTGTCATCTGTCGTTTGTCATCTGTCATCTGTCAACTATCTGATGCCACGCCTTTAAAAATGGCGTAGCCCACGTGAGCGATTTTTGCCACTGCGCATCCCTCCACGCGGTGGAGGATGGTCAACCGGCTATATATATCTACTCATCTTCAGTTGGCAGCGGACACACCTTGGAAAATGCACGCTTATAAGTGCCACTTGACGTTTTGACTGTGACAACTCGTGTCACATTATCGGACCCTGGATGGATTTCCATAATTCGACCCAAAGGCCATTGTAGTGGTGGAACTGCATCGTCCTTCAGCAACACTATCATACCAGTCTTCAGGCCAAGCTTCTTATCATATTTCCACTTAGCTCTAGTTTGCAAGCTACCCAAGTATTCTCGATGCCACCTGGTCCAGAAATGCTGCACTAATTGTTGGAGACGCTCAAATTTTGTTAGTCGATTAAGTGGCATATTAACAACATCCTGTTGTGGTAAAGAAGTAAGTTTTCGTCCTATCAGGAAATGGGATGGTGTCAGGGGTTCAAGGTCGTCGGGATTCTCGGATATGGGTAATAGAGGACGGGAATTAAGAATAGCCTCTACCTGCATGAGTACAGTACTAAATTGCTCAAAATTTAAATGGGCTCTGCTCATAATACGTATTAAATGGTATTTACAAGATTTGACAGCCGCTTCCCAAAGCCCACCAAAATGAGGTGCTCTAGGCGGAATAAAATGCCAGTGAATTTTATGTTGTACCAAATATTCGCTCACGTCTGTATTAGGTATAGATCTCAGAAAGTTAGTTAGCTGCTTGATCTCATTTGCAGCTCCTACGAAGTTTGTGCCATTATCCGTAAAAATATCAGAGGGCAATCCTCTCCTCGAAACAAACCTTTTAAGTGCATTCAAAAAGCCTTCGGTTGAAAGGTCGCCTACGAGCTCTAAATGTAAAGCCTTTGTTGTAAGGCAAATAAATACACACAAATATGCTTTAACTAAAATACGATTCCGCGTTTTCCCATCTTTTGAAAAATACGGGCCGGCAAAATCTATGCCTACTCTTTGGAAAGGCAAGGCTTGACTTACACGATAGATGGTCAAATTTCCCATTTTTGGAATTAAAATATTAGGATTTACCTTGAAACATCGAAGGCATTTACGTATAACCTGCCTAACGGTACCTTTACCACGTATTATCCAAGCTTTATCTCGAAGGCTACAATGTACCATCTTAGGTGTAGCATGTAAAAGCCTTCTATGCTCAAATTCTATTAATAATATAGACAATACATTTTTATTTGAAAGTATGGCAGGATGCATTTGCTCATATCTTAAATTCGAATTTCTTAGCCTACCACCTACTCTCAAGATGTTATCACAAAGAAAAGGGTCTAAAGATAAAATTTTGGATTTTTTTGATATGGGTTTCAAGTTTTTTAGCGCTGAAATTTCATCGCAAAAATCCTGTGTTTGAGTAAGACGTAACAAGACATTAAACGAATTGTCCAATTCATTTATTGTTAAAGGACCGTCTGTTTTTAATTTTTTATCTTTACAGTTCTTTGAAAACCTTAACTCGTTGTAATTTTGAAAGGGAAGAATACTTGTCAATTAAAAATATGTCTGGGGTCTTTAACCAAAAATTCAAGGTTTTATTAGGTCGCGTATCAGGAATATTTTCTAAATCTATTTTTTCTGTGGTAGGCCACATACGTGGTTCCCTAAGTAACCACACAGGTCCAGACCACCATAATTTAGAATCTTTTAAGTCCGTGGGGCTTGAACCGCGCGAAATGATATCCGCCGGATTATCAGTTGATTTTACGTGTTTCCAATTTTTAACAATAGATTTATTTTGGATATTCGCGACACGATTGGATACAAATGTATTTAAGTTCTTCGGTTCGGACGCTAGCCATGCCAAGACGATAGTTGAATCTGTCCAGTAATAAACATTAGAAATATTTATTGACAATGAATTAATAACCTTTGTCATCAAATTGGCCAGCAAAAGAGCGCCGAACAGCTCGAGTCTAGGAAGTGTAACCGTTTTTAATGGTGCTATGCGGGATTTAGCACAAAATAGTTCAACAAAGCCGCTACCGCTTGAGTTTTTGGATACCATATAAATACACGCTCCATAAGCAGACATTGAAGCATCACAAAACCCGTGTAAGGTAACTTCTACTGAGTTCGTTGAACGAGTATGACGTGGTATTTTTAAATCATTTAAACCGAAAATTTGTTTGAAAAATTTTATAAAAGTTGTGTATATGCTTATTGGCACGGTGTCGTCCCAATCGATTTTTTCTCTCCATAACAGTTGCAGAATTAACTTAGCCCTGACAACAACTGGCCCAATGATGCCTAGGGGGTCAAATATTTGGGAAACAGTAGATAGAATAAATCTTTTAGTTACATGATTACGAATTTTATCGTCAATATTGACAGAGTAACTTAGCGAATCCTCGTTGGGATTACATAGCAACCCTAATGTTTTAATTGTTTTATCATCGGTAATAAAATATTGCGGTAAGTCACAGTCTGTTTCAGATATTTCGATAATTTCTTTTTTATTAGAAGCCCATTTACGCAGTTTAAAATGTGCGACTTCTAAAAGTTTCATGATGATATTTTTTTTTCTTTAGCTTCTTCAATGGTTGAAGCGCCACTTATCAGGTCATCAACATAAAAGTCCCTTAAGATTATTTTACATTCTTTCGGATAAATATGCATATTATCGTATGCGATCTGATGAAGTGCGCGAATAGCTAAAAATGAAGCCGGCGCTGTGCCATACGTAACGGTATTCAACCTATATTCTTGAATTTCGCTTGTATCGGCGAAACGCCAAAAAATTCGTTGTAAATCGCGGTCTGAGTCTTCAACTTGTACCATCCTATACATCTTTTCTACATCGGCAACAAAGACGTAATTATGACAACGAAATCTACAAATGATAGAAAAAAGTTCATCTTGGATGGTTGGACCTACCTTTAAAACGTTATTTAAAGAAAGACCGCTAGAAGTTTTGCACGACGCGTTAAACACGACTCGACACTTGGTAGTTAAACTAGATTTTTTAATAACCGGGTGATGCGGCATATAATAAATTTTATTTGAAGTGCTATAATCATTAAATTGCGCAGGAGCCAGAGACATGTGACCTAAGTCAACATATTCCCGCATAAATTGATTATATTCAGCCTTAAGTGAGGGATTTTTGTTTAATCTTTTTTCAAGATTGCAAAATTGTTTTAAAGCAGTATCTCTAGATTCACCTAACTTGGAAAAATTGTCACGTTTAGGCAAACTAACGATGAACTTGCCTTTTTCATCTCGTGTTGTTGTATTTAAAAAATGATTTTCGCAATCCTGTTCTTCTTTCGATTGCATCGCGTTTGGTAAAATTTCCTCGATTTTTCAAAATCGTTCTATGTTTCGCTCGAGATCAAAGTTGCTAACGAGAGTATTTAAATTACATACAATTTGTTTTGAGAAATTTAAGTTTATAGGGCCAGAAATGATCCATCCCAAATGCGTTTTTTGAACAGGCATACCATTGCTCAAATGTATTTGACCTATACAGAGTAGTGACCAAAAAACTCCGACCCCAAGTAAAATATCTATGGGCAAAGAAAATTCTGTACTATAATATTCTTTGCTATGGGTTTTGAAATATTAAAATTATTATCAGCTAATTTAATATCACTAGGAAAATCGATAATATCGCGATTAAAAGACATAGCAGGTAATTTTTCCGTAATTTTGTCCAAAATTAAGAACTTTAGATCCGTAAAATATTTTCCGTGAGAGGAATGTATTCGCGTTTTAGTTGAAAATTTAACGTAAACTAAATTTTTGCTGATTCCACGAATTGGAATATTAACGCTTTGTTTCTCAAGACCTAATTTATTTGATAATTCTGTTGTGATGTAGTTAAATTGACTACCCGAATTCAGCAGTGCACGACATAATATAGGTATCCCTAAACTATCATAAATTATTACATCCGCGGTTGAAAGTAATATGTAATTATTTGCATTTTGATTTAATAACGTAGTTTCGGGTTCTACAACATTATTACCTGACAGTATTAGATTTTTACTTTCATCGCCTACATTGGGGCTAAGTTCAATATTGTTTACATTTTCTACGACGGGAATAGAAATAGAATCTTTGGTTGAGTCTTCGTTGGTTAAATGAAGTAAGCTATTATGACCCTTGTTGCATTTCCGGCAATTTTCACCCTTACAATCTTTATTCGTATGTAGTTTAATAAATCTTGAGTTGTTGACGCTTATTTTGTTGTCTGTTTGCATTGTATCTATGTTGCTATGGCAACACTTTTACCTCCGCCGGCGGAAAAGTGAAAAGTAAAGCTCCGGCGGAGGAAAAACGAAACTTCACGGCCGCCTACACAGTCGAGTAATGACGGATTTACTGACGTTTGAAGAAAAAGTAATTTTGTACAATGCAAAATTATTATATCGTTGACAACTAGTGAACTGACATCTCAATTCTGTCTTCATTTCTTGTCATCCTGCTTGTGGTATCTGTGTTACGTGGAAACGGATTTACAGCGTCGCCGCTTGTTGTT
Organism: Pissodes strobi; assembly: GCA_016904865.1. Classification (NCBI taxonomy): domain Eukaryota; kingdom Metazoa; phylum Arthropoda; class Insecta; order Coleoptera; family Curculionidae; genus Pissodes; species Pissodes strobi. The sequence continues at coordinate 13,642 of MU186354.1, forward strand.
GAGTTTCGGACTCAACAAAGCGTGATAGGCAGGTAACGCTTGAGAAATGATGTCTCCTAAATTTCTGTATAATAGTTAATAGAAACGTATCTCAAAATATTTTTTGACTGAAGTCCAGTTTTTATCCAAATTTGCACTCCATTTGTTAATTTGTGCATATTTCCCACCGCTATTATTAATATATCGGTATCGGATGCACGCATCACAACATTTGTATTTTCTGGTAGTTTGTCTAAGTTTATGAAATATAATCCTGGTATCAGCTTTGTTATGACTACAATATAAAACCTTATTTAGAGGTTTTATATTGTAGTCATAACGAAGCTGATACTAGGATTATATTTCATATAGCTAAACTACCAGAAAATACAAATGTTGTGATACGTGCATCCGATACCGATATATTAATAATAGCAGTGGGAAATATTCATAAATTAGCAAATGGAGTGCAAATTTGGATAGAAACTGGACTTTAGTCAAAAAATAATTTGAGATACGATTCTGTTAACGATATATACAGAAATTTAGGTGACATCATTTCTCAAGCTTTACCTGTCTATCACGCTTTAACAGGAAGTGATTATACGCCATCATTTGCTCGAAAAGGTAAAATAAAGCCTTTTAACATTATCGAGAAAGACGTAAATATTGCCAAAGTTTTTCCTTCCTTTGGCCATTCCCAGGATATATCGGAAGAGCAAATTGAAGGCATTAAAAAATGTGTGTGCTGGATGTATGGTAGGCATAATGGTAGTAGTGTGAATGAAGCAAGGCTAGATTTGTTTCTTAGGAACCATGATGGTACTGTGTCCCAAGAAAGAAATCCAATAGACAAAGTTAAAAACTTTGATAGGAGCTATGCCACCTTGTCGAAAGGTACTAATAAATAAAATAAAAAGGGTTAATCAAGTTTGCGCCATCTGGAACTATGCAACAAAGCCAAATCCAATTTTTTCTAATCCTGAAGAACATGGCTTGGTTTTAGTCGATGGAAGATACCAATTGGAATGGTTTACTGGACCGCTAGCCCCTCCTACAATTGATGAGATTTGCAAAATCCCACCTCCGGACATATATGAACATGAAATCCCAGCCGCAGACATAGATGAAGATGAAATATTTGACAATGCAAGTAGTCACGAAGATGAATAGTACATTAAAATTTGCATTTTAATTTTCTTAATAATAATATTATTTATCTATAATATTATTGCTTGCTACATAGATTTTGGTAGCGAGTTTTATTTTTGTTTCTTTTTGTTGTACAACTTTTTTCTGTGATGGTATTAACTTGATACTAAGGTTTATTCTAAACTCTACTAAAAAATATAAATGTTTAGGTTTTATTTAGAAAATAGGTAGTGTTTTTGTTACTATTGGGTGTTTGAAATAAAATAAATATAATATCACTAAAGTCGAAACTGAAAAATGTAAGCAGTAAGTGACACACTTTATATTTTATATCAAATAAATTTGCGTAAATACACACTATTGTATTTTAAAAATTAATTGTTTTTAACATTGTTTATTTACGAACATAATCCCTATGCACGCCTAAACTTGTCGCTCGTCATATTGGGGTTTTTGTGAGTTTTTAGAAAGAAATTTGGGGATGAGTCACGGCCTATTATTTTCAGATTTCGGTATAGCTTGTTTTTTACTTATTTTTTTTTCTTAACGAGCTCTACACCTGAGGACGTTTTAATGAAAAAATTATATTACGCGTACCTTATTATATTGATAGCAACCAATTTAGGCCCGTCTGTTCTTAGAATGTGACCGTCTGCCGAAATTTTCTTTATACGTCTTCGTTACATACACAACAATAATAATATTCTGTCAAAAAAATTGAAGGTTACTTGTGAGGAAGTTGACGGCGTTTTTTGATATTATGTTAAACGCTTATTTTAAAAAAATTTTATTCTTTAATTTAAAAAAAAATCGCAAATCTTTAATCCAAATAGGTCACTTTTTTTGTACGCTAAAGTTTGCAACTAGTGTGACGCAGTTAACTTTTCAACTTTAAACCCGTCTGCGATTTGAATGCGACCGTCTCTGCCAAAGTTTTCTCTTTTAACTTTGATTAGTAATATATTGAGTAATATTTTGACACAAAAATAACGGCGGTAACCCTTGAGGAAGTTCATGGCGTTTTTTTGACATAATTGACTTCGTCTGCTTCGAAATAGCGATCACTTCCAATGGCAGACGCCTTCGATTTCAATTTTGTTAAGATCTTAGGCCATTTTCATAAAACATTTATGCTGGTAATAATTGGGTAGATATGAGCTATTTTATTTTTTTTTTTAAATTTTAAACTAATAAAGCGACCACTCACACCCGGCAGACGGACAGTTTTAAAATTACAACCTAAAGGAGTACAGACATGTCAATTCAAACCTTTGGTAACTTATGAGGTAGTTGTTTTTACTGCCAGCTCTCAAACTATTAGTTTTTGTTGGCTGCCCCCCCGAAGCTAGCGAAGGGTTTACGAGTTTACCCGCTGCGAAAGCGCAACCAACAAAAACTAACGAGAACTAACCCAACGCATGAAAAGCATGTAGGGGAACTACGGACAAAATGCCATAGTATAATTTTCATATCGCGTCATAAAACTTTAATTTATACAGTAAAAACGATCAATATGTGTAACAATTATCTTTGATGCATTAGCTTCTCACGGAACAAAATGTTCTGTAAAAATGTAAAGATATAAAAACTTAAAAGCTAAACACTAAAACATAACTCAAAACCATTTTGTCCATACCAAATAGACAAAATGACACATGTACTATGGATAAAATGACATACATAAAAAAAATGAGCGAGTCTGCTAGTACTCGAGACTGATATGTAAACATATCCTATAACGACATCGGTTGTAAAAAATTGACAACGGCACGTAGTGTTCCTAAGCGGTCACCCATCCAAGTACTAACCACGCCCGACGATGCTTAACTCCAGTGAGCGGACGAGAAGTGGTGTTTTCAACGTGCTATGACCGTTACCCATACATTTTAGTTTGTTCATAGAATAAAAACAAACACATTCGCAATTATAATATTAGGATTCTTTAATAATACTTATTGGCAGCTTCGGAGTGGATTAATTCAATGCACAAATTCGACACGAAAATCTACTGCCACCAGGAATAACATCAACATATGGACACAGCTTATTTACTAGATAAATAAGCTGTGTCCATATCGTGGGCCTACATCCTTTGATTTGGGAAAGTCAGTAACTAACTTTTTCAAATTTTAGAAGAGGGCTATGACAATATTGTTTTAAACGTCTGGGCATCTGAATAATACTTTTAAGAGTTCATTTAATTTAAAATATTAATATGCTTTTTTATCGTCTTAAATCCGTTTAAAAACGATTTTAAATGGCAAAATTGTATAAAAATCCGAAAATTCGGACTTTTTAGGACGATAGCCGTGGCTTCGGATGAATTTCTCGTGGACTTTGAAGCGAAAATTCATTTTAAATTCAACCGTCCATTAAAAATAAGCTATGCTATGGATCCAAATACACTGGGAATATAATAATTAAAAAATAATACTTTTGAGGGTTCGTTTAATTTAAAATATGCTTTTTTATCGTCTAAAATCCGTTTAAAACGATTTTAAATGGCAAAATTGTATATAATACCGCCCTAGCGGCTAGAATTGGTTTGCGCATTTCGTCCCCACACTTCTGTCCCATTTGCCGAGATTTACCCTCATACCGCCGCGTAAGACGTTTACACATCAATACTTAAACAGAAACACAAAGTTCACAAGTAAACATCTTTGTCTTTTTAGGTACGTCGGCGTAAATTGTATAAGCCCACTGTGAACATATTATACATGGTAACCAGTTCTCACCAGGTTTGGAACGCGAAATAAGTCATTACGATGAATGCAAGGGTAGTCGAAATCGTCAACTTGCGAACTAACTGTAAATGCACCCTCATCATCTTCGGAATTGTCCTCATTTTAACCAAAGACAGCTTTAGTGACTTTTCGCTTTTTTCTTTCACCGATGATTTTCGACTCATTTTTGGCTTGAAAAAAAAAATGCGTTTGGGTTTCTCTTTCCATGACCTCTGACTGAATTTCCTTGCGGAATAGGTGCAAACATTTCAATCGGAAGGAGCACAGATGGTTGAGGATGCTCCTCGGCATTGTTGGTCTAGGATTCTCCTCAGTAGTTAATGGTCCAGGATTCTCCTCACTACAGACTGTTTTATCTGGTAGTGTAGATACAATATCATTATTACTAAAACTTGAATTTTCTGATATCTGCGTGGGCGTATGTTCAATATTCAAATAAAATTGTTTTTTGCCTGTTAAATTACAACGGACAAAATGACATACTATGCCATTTTGTCCCAATTACTACTATGTTATTTTGTCCATATTGGAAATTTAACAATTTGCCACTGAAATTATGCAATAAATGTAAATGCGGCATTATTAACAATACACAATAAGGAATTGATTTAGAGCAAAATCAATAGACTGAATAGTAAAAACTCACCGGAAATCGAAAAACAAATTCGCAAATGGAAAAACCTTTGAGCGCGATATACCTTCACTATACGACTGTGCCGCTCCAACGGAATTTTAAATAATGCCTGCTTCTCAGCTCATCAGGAGCCGTTTGGAGCACGTGATATACTAGTCAGCAGAGCGGTAAACTACGCAAGTTTTAAAATAGAGGTGTTATGTCATTTTATCCATATATGTCATTCTGTCCGTAGTTGCCCTACATTTAATGAACATTTATATTACATGAAGGGTAAAGGCTGTGTGCATGTACGAAACATAGCAATGAAACACCTTGTATATCATGCAAATTTTAATCCAAAAGGATCATGAAGAGCGTAACAGAGCGCTTTCGGCCGTAGCCATCATCAGTGTTACTTGTCAGTAGACAAAGGACATATCCATGGATCAACATTTAATGTGTCATCCAAAAGCACGAGTCTTTGTACCATGCTTTTGTTGTATTTTCGTATATTTTAACTTTTATTTCAATCTAAATTATGTGAACCATTTCTCATAATTTGACGCACAATGTGTGATATGTAATTGTGATCATTGTCGATTTTTGTTGTGTTTTTGATCCATGGATATGTCCTTTGTCTACTGACAAGTAACACTGATGATGGCTACGGCCGAAAGCGCTCTGTTACGCTCTTCATGATCCTTTTGGATTAAAATGTGCATGATATACAAGGTGTTTCATTGCTATTTATATTACAGTCGTCCTATGGCGTAACGGATGCTGTTACTGTATAGGCTGCCCGCCGACCCCAAGAATTATATTTTTTTAGGTTTATATAGTCTTTAATATCACTTTGTTGAACTTTCCGCTTGTCGTGTGATTCTAACCACACACGGTGGTAATACGTTTATTTATTTTTTTAGTTAACGATATTTAAGTAGTTTGGTTTTACAACTGTTTCTTAATAATTACGATGCTAAGGTTAAATACTGTTGGTAGTTTCTATTTTTTGAGCCCATATTTAAGTGGTTGTAAGTCAAAATATCACCTATTTGCCTGTTTCGCTTTTACGTATTTATGAATACATATCTTTAAATACATGAATGTAATTATTTCTCCTAAAAACAAATAATATCATTAGCGAAACTATTAAATCATAATAGAAGGTCAATAAATGTTAATAAATATACACAGGATGTATAAGACTTTTTAGAAAAATGAAAGAGTACTTTTTGAAGTTTTTGGGTATTTCTTGACGTTTTAAGTTTTTTTTTTTAATTTTGTTATTGTTTTTGGGGTATTTTCGTTTATATCTTTTATTAAAAGAAGTGTTTTATTGTACAAATTGCTGGCAGTGATTTTCCCTCTGATGCGTCATTTAGAAAATTTCTTCTGATGTCATAAACATATTAAAAATAAAAACAAAACATAATTTTTTTTATTAATTATTGCTGAGCCACCCTGTATAAAACCCATGTTAATTACACCATGAAGCACGTTTGGAATTGCTTGCCTGAAATCAATATAGCCAATAAATAAAAAAAACTATCTTAATTCTTTAAACGTAGTTCTCATGTTTTCTTTATTGGCCAGATAATTATTAATTCATTAATTCATTAATCGCTTTGCCTTCCACGCGTCAATCGTAATAAATTAGAAGGTAATATCAAAGAAATCTCAAAAATTAAATTCTTTCACAGCAGATAATTCCTAAATAATGCTATTCTCGGAAATCTCGGCTCCTAAGAAAACTGATCACTTCCCGTTATTATCCCACTTCTGAATCCTTAAACCCATACGGCATTTCTTCGGAGGAAAATCAAGTCGCTACCGTTGTTCGCTAAACGTCGGGCCAAATCGAGTCGTTTCGAAGCTCCCAGGGCTTCAATATTTTAGTTCAGCTCGTGATTTTGGTGGAAAAAGGCTATAGCGCCGGTGTATTGCCAAGCACGCCGCGAAAGGAGCAACGCGTATATATTTACGGTATTACTAGGGGTCTTGACCGAAACGTTGCATCTTAATTTTATTAAATCTTAGTAGGGTGTATGTCAGGAAGTTCGATAACTTTTGAAATATGATGTACTTTATTGACTTTGAAGGAACTACCACAGTTAAACAAAGTACGTAGTTTATAAACCTGTCAAAGTTATTCCAATTTTTGCACTTATATTTACCTCTTTTCATATCAGTGTATCTAAAATAAGCACCAGTTGTGGAAATATCGGAAGATGAAATAAGACTTTCTTCATGTCACAATATGTTAATTGGGAAATATGATGCTTTCCTGATTTTGTAGGTACTGAGTACGTAGTCATTTACACAATCTACAAATATATAACATATAATTTCATATTTGCACTCATAAGGAAGGTGTTACGTACGGTTTACTTTTAGTAACAGTAAACCTTGTTGCTAATGAAGCAATGCATGAATAGTATGTTGTATTATTAAGAAACCTACTATTTTGACGCAAGAGTCTCAGCCTAATTACATGAGATATTGAGTATAATCGTACATCAAATTAAGGTATATTTAGGTTAATAAAACCATATACTTGATTTTGACGTTAATACTCTAACATTATTGAAAGATGGATTCGCAAGCTAATCACACTTTCAAAATTCTATTCGAATAGAACATTGAACAGGATGTCACTTCACGTTTAGCTAACCACACATTTGAGATGATAAATATACAAATAATTTTGATATTTTCATTTTTGTTTTTATATTACTGTCAAATTATTATAACGTTTTATACTATGAACTCTCCTCAAAAAGTAAATTCTTTTATTAATGTGTACTATTAAAGTGAAAACATATTTCATAGCAAAATTTGCCTACGAAACCATGTGTACAAAGTTACTAGTTCTATTTTATTTGTAATAATTTAAACACATGTTATTATAAAAGTAAGTGCAAACATGTGGAATTAATTACCATAATTTAGTTGCAGTTCGACAACATTTTCTGAGAGTCAGTCGTTGCTTTAATTAATGTTTATTTCCTCAGTTAAAATATATTTTACAGCAAAATGAATCTATTAAATAAATTGTACAACATTAATTGGAGCAACTTTGGTTTAACTGAAACGATTTCCTGCAAGCTTACAGAAACATTGCATTACAAATTTGTCTTTTTTTGGAAACTTTCCACATAGAAGTTTTTATTATTTCTATTTTATTGGTCAGTTTTGATTAATTTAAGTTATGATTGGTCAGTCGCGGTTAGGTTAGGTTAGCTGAATGAAGAGTGAGAAGTAGCCAATAAATAAAAGAGAGAAGTCAGTCAGTGGTAGTTTTTGTTAAATTGGATAAGTTTAGGTTAGCTTGGACTAATTCGTTTAGTTTACGTTAGCTGCGCGCTCTTAAAAAAAAGAAATAAATAAAAATGGTATTAACGAAAATGTTAACTTTCCGCTACAAATAAAAAAAAACCTTATTTCATGTTAAGGCGGATTTGCAGAAACTGAAAAAAAAATCGACTTATAAAAGATTTCAGTTTAACAAGATTTCGGCAAAAACTTAACTTTCGTTTAGTGGCAATGATAGATATTTCTATTGTTTCCACTTTATGGGTTAGTTTGGTTTAGTTAAATGTTGCTAGACAGAATGCCAGGAACTTTGAATAAAAAATTGAACGAATCTCCTAGTACTTGAGACACTGATGTGTAAACATATCCTATATCGACATCATCGACATGAAAATCTAATGCCAACTTAGGATGCGTGACGTCTGAATATAGGCAACCACTAATTTGGAATTGGTTGCCTATATTCTGGCGTTAGATCCTCTTGCACATTTCCGTCCTATTTGCCGAGATTTACCCTCATACCGCAGCGTAAGATGTTAATATATGATGTACTGTATTGATTTTGAAGAGACTACCACAAACAAGCATAACATAATTTGTAAACGTAACAAAGTTTTTATATTAGTGCATCTAAAGTATGCTCCATTTATTAAGTTGTGGAAATATAGGAAGAAAATTGTTTTTTCTTATCAGTTGGCATTGTTTTATTAATGGGTAAATATGATGCCTTATTGATTTTGCAGAAACCGAGAATATAACCAATTACACAATCTAGAAATATATGACATATAATTCAATATTTACACACATAAGGATTTTTTGACGTTAACTTTTAATAATATCAAATCGCGCTGCTAATTAAGAAACTGAAAAGTTTGTTTTATCATTAAGAAGCCTACACTTTACAAGGGATAGCCGCCTATGATTTTAGTACTATAACATTAATGAAAGATGGATTCGCATGTTATTGATGCTTATTGTCAAAATTATTTTTGAATATTAATCAAAATATATTCCCCATCCGAACCTATCAATTCAAGAACGTATGAAAACTTACTTTATTATTGAAATATTTTTGATCTAATTGTTTTAATTAGCTTGTAATGACTTAAACACATGTTAGGATGAAGGTAATTACAAAAAAGTAAAATACAATTATGTGCTAGATAATTACTGAGTTGCAGTTCAAAAATAATTGTAAAGTACAAATATATATATATATATATATATATCAACATCATCAAAATCAAATTAATATTGAACAAGC